>JAHRHZ010000159.1:968247-1025747 GCA_024137785.1 Ginglymostoma cirratum | reverse complement strand
TGCCCAGCTCTGCATCCTGTCAATATCCCGTTGCAACCTATAACAGCCCTCCACACTATCCACAACTCCACCAACCTTCGTGTCATTGGCAACCTTACTAACCCACCCGTCCACTTCCTCATCTGAGTCATTAATAAAGATCACAAAGAGCAGTGGTCCCAGAACAGATCCCAGCAGAACACCACTAGTCACCAAGCTCCAGGCTGAATACTTTCCATCTACAACCGCCCTCTGTCTCCTATTTGACGGCCAGTTTTATATCCAGACAGCCATATTTCCCTGAACCTCGTGCTTCCTTACTTTCTGAATGAACCTACCATGTGGAACCTTATCAAATGATTTGCTAAAATCCATATACACCACATCCACTGCTCTACCTTCAGTGATGTGTTTTGTCACACCCTCAAAGAATTCAATAAGGCTTGTGAGGCATGATCTGTCCCTCACAAATCCATATGGACTATTTCTAATCAAACTATGCTTTTCCAAATAATCATAAATACTATCGCTCAGAATCCTCTCCAATAATTTGCCCACCACGGAAGTAAGACTGACCAGTCTGTAATTCCCAGGATTATCCCTATTCCCTTTCTTGAACAAGGGGATGTCATTCACCACCCTCCAATCATCTCATTCTACTCCAGTGGACAGTGAAGATGCAAAGATCATTGCCAAAGGGGCAGCAATCTCTTCCCTCACTTCCCGTAGCAACCTTGAGTATATCCCGTCTGGCCCAGAGGACTAATCTATCCTCATGTTTTTCAAAATTTCTAGCACATACTCCTTCCTAACATCAACCTGTTCAGGCATATCTGCCTGATCCATGCTGTCCTCACAAATGTCAAGGTCCCTCTCACTGGTGAATAGTGAAGCAAAGTATTCATTAAGGACGTCTCCTACCTCCTCTGACTCCAGGCACAAATTCCCTCCACTATCCCTGATCAGCTCTACCCTCACTCTGGCCATCCTCTTGTTCCTCACATAAGCATAGAACATCTTGGGGTTTTCCTTGATCCTACCCACCAAGATTTTCTCATACCCCCCTCTAGCTCTCCTAAGTCTATTCTGCACTTCCTGCCTGGCTACCTTGTAGACTCCTAGATCCCTGTCTGATCCTTAACCTTTAGTAAGCTTCCTTCTTTCTCTTGACTAGGTGTTCCACATGTCTTGTCATCCAAGGTTCGTTCACCTTACCATTGCTTCCTCGCCTCAGTGGGACAAACCTATCCAGTACTTGTAGCAATTGCTCCCTCAACAACGTCCACATTTCTGTCGGGCAGTTCGCTGAGAACATCTGTTCCCAATTTATGCTCTGCAGTTCTTGCCTAATAGCATTGTAATTTCTCCCTCCTCCAATTAAATACTTTCCCACACCATCTGCTCTTATCCCTCTCTATGACTACAGTAAAGGTCAGGGAGTTGTGATCACTATCACCGAAATGCTCTCCCACCGAGGGATCTGACACCTGGCCTGGTTCGTTGTCAAGCACCAAATCCAATATGGCCTCCCCTCTAGTCGGTGTATCTACATATTGAGTCAGAAATCCTTCCTGGACACACCTGATAAAATCTGCTCCATCCAAACTATTTGCACTTAGGAGGTTCCAGTCTATATCAGGGAAGTTCAAGTCACACTAACAACAGCCCTATTACTTCTGCACCTTTCCAAAATCTGCCTCCCAATCTGTTCCTCAGTGTCTCTGCTGGTATTGGGTGGGGGGGAGTTCGATAGAGAACTCCCGATGAATTGACTGCTCCTTTCCTGTTTCTGACTTCCACCCATACTGACTCAGTGGAGAAGTGGAGAAACCCTTCTCCACCACCTCCCTTTCTGCAGCTGTGATACCATCCCTGATTAGCAACACCACTCCCCAACCTATTTTACCTCCCTCCCTATTTCTTTTGAAACATCTATACCCTAGAACATTCAACAATCATTCCTGCCCCTGTGTTATCCAAGTCTCTGTAATGGCCACAACATCGTAGTTCCAAGTACTGATCCATGCTCGAAGGTTGTCACCCTTATTTTTGACACTTCTTGCATTAAAATCGACACACTTCAACCTATCACACTGACTGCAACTTTGCCCTATCACTGTTTATCCTTCCTCACAGATTCTCTGCATGGTCTATCTGCCTGTACACTGGCTACCCCATCCTCTGATCTGTAGCTCCGATTCCTATCCCTCTGCCAAACTAATTTAAACCTTCCCAAAAGGGTCTAGCAAACCTCCTGCCTCGAATATTGGTGCCCCTCCAGTTCAGGTGCAACCCGTCCTTCCTGTACAGGTCCCACCTTCCCCAGAAGGTATCCCTTCTGTTCCTCACCTTCTGTCCCTCACCCTCTGTCCCTCACCATCTCTTTCCACCCCTCTGCTTCCCATCCTCCAGTGCAGAAAGGGAGGATGAGAAATACTGTTTCGCATCCTCTAATTCTCATCCTCTGCTTCTGCCTCTCTCTTTCGCACACTCTGATTCCCAACCTCTGATTCACAACCTTGAAGCGTACAGCATAGTGGGGATGCTAACTGGTTGGTGTGGGGAAGAACTGCATCAGTGCAGCCACTGCTTCCTGAAGGTGGACTTCAGCAAGACACCCTCCACGTTCAAGTGAAGGTGAGTACCTTGAAGAGTGCGGCAGAGTGGTGACACTGATTGGCTGATGTGGGGAAGATCTGCATCCGTGTACTCACTGCTTTCAGAAGGTGGTTTGCAGAGGGACTGTTCTCATATGACAGTTCAACCCCAAACAGTTCCTTAATGTTTCCCTCTATACCCCATCCTCTAACCAAGAAAAGGCACACAGACACCACTGAGAGGACATGAAGCGTATGGAAAGGAAGAGATCTAGGGAGCATCTAGGGAAGGTAAGTGAAGGAAGACCTACCTCGCGTATTTGCGGTGATAAGTAATACATTTTCTTAAACAGCTTGATTGGGGATAGAAATGTCAGTCAGTGGGATTAAGTGCTTCACTTGTGAGGTATAAGAGATCTG
The DNA here is from genome assembly GCA_024137785.1 of Ginglymostoma cirratum. Taxonomy (NCBI): domain Eukaryota; kingdom Metazoa; phylum Chordata; class Chondrichthyes; order Orectolobiformes; family Ginglymostomatidae; genus Ginglymostoma; species Ginglymostoma cirratum. The sequence goes on along the minus strand of JAHRHZ010000159.1, from coordinate 1,022,751 downwards.
TGACACTTCCATCATCTTGGACGACTACATTTGTAGGAAGTGCACCCAATTGCAGCTCCTCACAGACTGCATGGATAGGTTGGAGTGGCAATTAGATGCACTTAGGAGCATGAGAGTGGTGGAAAGCATCATAGCCAGGAGTTTTAGAGATGTGGTGACACCCAAGATGCAGGCAGGTAGATGGGGATCGCTAGAAAGGGCAGAAAGCCAGTGCAGGAATCCCTCTGTGGTTGTCCCCCTCTCTAACAAGTATATCACTTTAGATACTGTTGGGGAGGGTGGAGGGCGATGACCCATCAGGGGGTAACAGCAGCAGCATCCAGACTGGTGGTACTACAGCTAGCTCTGTTCTTAAGGGAAGGCCACAGAGCAGTAGTAGCAGTAGGGGACTCTATAGTTAGGGGTACAGATAGGTGCTTCTGTGGGTGTAAAAGAGACTGCTCCTATGATGCAGCCTGGCCTGCTGTGTCCATCCAGCTCTACACCTTATTATCCAGGATGGTGTGTTGCCTCCCTGGTGCCAAGGCCCAGGATGTCTCTGAACAGGCAGAAAGCAGTCTGAAGGGAGAGGGTGAACAACCAGAGGTTGTGGTACATATTGGTACCAATGACATAGGTAGGATGAGTGGTGATCCTGCAGCAGAAGATCAGGGAGTTAGGTAGAAAGTTAAAATGCAGGTCCTCCGGTGTTGTAATGTTGGGATTACTCCCTGTGCCACGTGCCAGTGAGGCTAGAAATAGGAGGATAATACAGCTCAACGCGTGGCTAAACAGATGGTGTAGGAGGGAGGGTTTCTGATATCTGGACCATTGAGATCTCTTCCAGGGCAGGGCAGGTTGCATCTACAGATGGGTTGCATCTAGACTGGAGGGACACAAATATTTTGGCTGGGAGGTTTGCTGGTGTCACTCAGGAGGATTTAAACTAGCTTGGCAGCAGGGTGGGAACCAATGCAAAGGTGAATGGACTGAAAGGGAACTAGAGAATAGGGCCAGTAAGACTCAGAGGAAGAGCAGGCAGGGTGTGGTTGCTCATCAAAGCTGGTCTGGTGGACTGAATGCATCTGTTTCAATGCAAGAGGTGCAACAGGTAAAGCAGGTGAACTTAGAGCTTGGATTAGTACTTGGGACTATGATGTTGTTGCTATTACAGAGGCTTGGTTAAGGGAGGGACAGGACTGGCAGCTTAAAGTTCCAGGATACAGATGTTTCAGGAATGATAGAAGGGGATGTAAAAGTGTTGGGGGAGTTGCACGACTTGTTAAGGAAAATATCACAGCTGTACTGCGGGAGGTCACCTCGGATGGCACACATAGTGAGGAAATATGGGTACAGCTCAGGAACAGAAGGGTGCAATCACAATGTTTGGGGTTTACTATTGGCCTCCCAACAGCCAGTGGGAGATAGAAGAACAGATATGTAAGCAGATTTTGGCAAGACGTAAAAGTAACATGGTTGTTGATGATTTTAACTTCCCATATATTGACTGGGACTCACTTAGTGCTTGGGGCGCGCATAGGGCAGAGTGTGTAAGGACCATACAGGAGGGCTTCTTGAAACAGTATGTAGATAGTCCAACTAGGAAAGGGGACGTACTGGACCTAGTACTGGGGAATAAGCCTGGTCAGGTGGTCAACATCTCGGTAGGGGAGCAGCTCATGAACAGTGGTCACAATTCATTAAGCTTTAAGGTACTGATGGATAAAGATAAATGTAGCTGTCAGGTGAAGGTGCCAAATTGGGGGAAGGCTAATTACAACAATATTAGGCAGGAGCCGAAGAACATAGACCGGAGGTAGATGTTTGAGGGCAAATCAACATATGGTATGTGGGAGGCTTTCAAGTCTAAGTTGCTTAGAACTCAGGACCGGCACATTCCTGTAAGGATGAAGGATAAGTAGAATAAGTTTAGGGAACCTTGGATAACAAGAGATATTGTGAGCCTAATCAAAAAGAAAAAGGAAGCATTTATCAAAGCTAGGAGGCTGGGAACAAATGAAGCAAGGGTGGAATACAAAGCAAGTCGAAAGAAACAGTGTGAAACAGGCTGGTAGACTAGACAAGGTCAATGTTAGTAAGGAAGATGTACTAGGAATTTTGAGGAACTTGAAGATAGATAAGTCCCCCAGGCCTGATGAGATTTATCCAAGGATTCTATGGGAAGTGAGGTAAGAGATCGCAGGGCTTTTGGCGATGATCTTTTCGTCCTCACTGACCACGGGTATAGTGCCGGAAGATTGGAGAGAGACAAATGTCATTCCTTTGTTCAAAAAAGGGAATAGGGATAATCCTGGAAATTACAGACCAGTTAATCTTACATTAGTGGTGGGCAAATTATTGGAAAGGGCTCTGAAAGATAGGATTTATGATCACCTGGAAAGGCACAGTTTGATTCGTGATAGTTGGCATGGATTTGTGAGGGGTAGATCATGCCTCACAAACATTATTGAATTCTTTGAAGAGATGACCAAACACGTGGATGAAGGTAGAGCAGTGGATGTGGTATGCATGGATTTAAGTAAGGCGTTTGATAAGGTTCCCCATGGTAGGCTCATGCAGAATGTAAAGAGGCATGGGAAAGGCAGATTGGAATGTGGCAGGTTGGATTCAGAATTGGCTGACCCTTAGAAGACAAAGGGTGGTAATGGATGGAAAATTTTCAACATGGTTCTCAGTTACAAGTGGTGTACCACAGGGATCTGTTCTGGGTCCTCTTCGATTTTTGATTTTTGTAAATGACTTGGATGAAGGAGTGGAAGGGTGGATTAGTAAGTTTGAGGATGATACGAAGGTAGGTCGAGTTGTGGATAGTGCGGAGGGCTGTTCTAGGTTACAAAGGGACATTGATAGGATGCAGAGCTGGGCTGAGAAGTGGCAGATGGACTTTAACCCTGAAAAGTGTGAGGTAATTCATTCTGGAAGGACAAATTTGAAGGCAGAATACAGGGTTAACGAAAAGATTCTTGGCAGTTTGGAGGAGCAGAGGGATCTCGGCGTTCATGTCCACAGTTCCCTGAAAGCTGCCACCCAGGTGGATAGAGTTGTGAAGAAGGAGTATGGTGTGTTAGCTTTCATTAATAGAGGGACTGAGTTCAAAAGCCGTAAAGTTATGCTCCAGCTATACAAAAGCTTGGTTCGGCCACATCTGGAGTATTGTGTCCAGTTCTGGTCCCCTCATTACAGGAAAGATGAGGAAGCTTTGGAAAAGGTGCAGAGGAGATTTACCAGGATGTTGCCTGGAATGGAGGGAAGGTCTTACGAGGAAAGGTTGAGACAGCTAAGGCTTTTCTCTTTAGAATGACAAAGGATGAGAGGTGATTTGATGGAGGTTTACAAAATGATCAGAGGTATAGATAGAGTGGACAACCAGAGACTTTCTCCTAGGGTGGAAGTAGCTATTATAGGGGCATAGAGGGGGCATAGCTTTAAAGTGAGTGGAGGTAGATATAGGGGAGACGTCAGAGGTAGGCTCTTTACTCAGAGAGTGGTCAGGGTGTGGAATGCATTGCTGAAGAGGGTAGTGGAGTCGGTCTCATTAGGGGTATTTAAGCGGCTATTAGATAGGCATATGGATGATAGCATAAGGAAGGGGTGGAGGTTAGATAGACCTTAGGATTAGGGTAAAATTTCAGCACAACATCGTGGGCTGAAGGGCCTGTACTGTGCTTTACTGTTCTATGTTCTATGTTCAATGTTCTAAACTTAAGCAAGTAGTCAGGAGGGCTAAACGGAGTCATGAAAAGTCATTGGCCAACAGGATTAAGGAAAATCCCAAGGCTTTTTATACATATATAAAGCGTGAGAGGTAGCAAGGCAGAGGGTTGGCCCATTCAAGGACAGGGAAGGGAATTTTTGTATGAAGCCAAAGGAAGTGGGCAAGGTATTAAAGGAGAACTTTGTGTCAGTATTCACCACAGAGAAGGACTTGGTGGATGATGAGTCTGGGGAAGCGTGAGTAGATAGTTTGAGTCATGTTGAGGTCAAAAGGGCGGAGGTATTGGGGGCCTTGAAAAACATTAAGGTAGGCAAGTCCCCAGGGCCTGATAGGATATACCCCCGAATACTGAGAGAGGCAAGGGAGGAAATTGCTGGGGCCTTGAGAGAAATCTTTGTATCCTCACTGGCTACAGGAGAGGTCCCAGAGGATTGGAGAATAGCCAATGTTGATCCTTTTTTTAAGAAAGGTGGCAAAGATAATCCAGCTAATTACAGGCCTGTGAGCCTTGCATCAGTGGTAGGGAAATTATTGGAGAGGATTCTTCAAGACAGTATTTACTCCCACCTGGGAATCAATTAGCAAGAGGTAACATGGTTTTGTGATGGGGAGGTCATATTTCACTAACTTGGTGCAGTTTTTTGTGGAAGTGACGAAGATGATCAATGAGGGTAGGGCAGTTGATGTTGTCGACATGGACTTCAGTAAAGCCTTTGACAAGGTCCTTCATGGCAGGCTGATACAAAAGGTAAAGTCACATGGGGTCAGAGGTGAACTTGCAAGATGGATAAAAAGAACTGGCTCAGTCATAGAAGACAGAGGGTAACAGTGGAAGGGTGTGTTTCTCATTGGAGGGCTGTGACGAGTGGCATTCCTCAAGGATCAGTGTTGGGATCTTTGCTGTTTGTAATATATATAAATGATTTGGAGAAGAATATTACTGGTCCGATTAGTAAGTTTGCCGATAACACAAAGGTTGGTGGAATTGCGGGTAGTGATGAGGATAGTGATGAGGATATAGATCGGTTGGTGACTTGGACAGAGAGATGGCAGATGGAGTTTAATCCAGAAAAATGTAAGGTAATGCATTTTGGAAGGTCTAATCCAAATGGAAAATATACAGTAAATGGCAGAACCCTTAAGAATACTGATAGGCAGAGGGATCTGGGTGTACAGGTACATAGGTCACTGAAAGTGGCAACACAGGTGGAAAAGGTAGTCAGCAAGGTATACGGCATGCTTGCCTTCATCGGCTGGGGCATTGAGTTAAAAAGTTGGCAGGTAATGTTGCAGCTTTATAGAACCTTAGGTAGGCTGCAATTGGAATATTGCGTTCAAAGCTGGTCGCCACACTACCAGAAGGATGTTGCGGCTTTGGAGAGGTTACGGAAAAGATTTACCGGGATGTTGTCTGGTATGGAGGGCATCAGCTATGAGGAGAGGCTGGAGAAACTTGGGTTGTTCTCACTGTATGGACGGAGGTTGAGGGGCGACCTGATAGAGGTCTACAAGATTATGAAGGGCATGGAAAGACTGGACAGTCAGAAGCTTTTTCCCAGGGTGGAGGTGTCAGTTACCAGGGGCCATGGGTTTAAGGTGCAAGGGGCAAGGTTTAAAGGTCAGCGATAGTAGGAACTGCCGATGCTGGAGTCTAAGATGACAAGGTGTGGATCTGGATGAACACAGCAGGCCAAGCAGCATCAGAGGAGCAGGAAAGCTGATGTTTCAGGTCTAGACCCTTCTTCAGAAATGGGGGAGGGGAAGGGGATTCTGAAATAAATAGAGAGAAAGGGGGAGGCGAATAGAAGATGGATAAAGGAGAAGATAGGTGGAGAGGAGACAGACATGTCAAGGAGGTGGGGTTGGAGCCAGCAGAGGTGGGTTAGGGAGGGGATAGGCCAGTCCCGGGAGAGCAGACAGGTCAAGGAGGCGGGATGAAGCTAGTAGGGGGGAGATGGGGGTGGGACTTGAGGTGGGAGGAGTGGATAGATGGGAGGACAGGTTAGGGAGGCGGGTATGAGCTGGGCTGGTTTTGGGATGCAGTCGGGGGAGGGGAGATTGTGAAGGTTGTGAAATCCACATTGACACCATTAGGTGCATGTTTCCCAAGCCAACTATGAGATGCTGTTCCTGCAACCTTCGGGTGGCATCGTTGTGGCAGTGCGGGAGGCCCAGGATGGACATGTCGTTCAAGGAGGGGGAGGGGGAGTTGAAATGGTTCGCGACTGGGAGGTGCAGTCGTTTGTTGCAAACTGATCATAGGTGTTCCACAAAGCAGTCGCCAAGCCTCTGTTTGGTTTCCCCGATGTAGAGGAGGCCACAACGGGAACAGTAGATACAGTATACTACATTAGCAGATGTGCAGGTGAACATCTGTTTGATGTGGAAAGTCTTCTTGGGGCCTGGGATGGGGGTGAGGGGGGAGGTGTAGGGGCAGGTGTAGCACTTCCTGTGGTTGCATGGAAAAGTGCCGGGTGTGGTGGGGCTGGTGGGGAGTGTGGAGCAGACAATTGAGTCACGGAGAGAGTGATCCCTCCAGAAAGCAGATAAGGGTGGGGAGGGAAAAATATCTATGGTCGTGGGGTCGGATTGCAGATGGCGGAAGTGTCGGAGGATGATGCATTGGATCCGGAGGTTGGTGGAGTGGTACCTGAGGACAAGGGGGATCCTGTTTTGGTTGATATTGTGGGGAGGGAGTGTGAGGGATGCGTTGCGGGAAATGCGGGAGACACGGTCGAGGGCGTTTTCGACCACTGTGAAGGGGAAGTTGCGGTCCTTGAAAAACGAGAACATCTGGGATGTCTGGGAGTGGAATGCCTCATCTCGGGAGCAGATACGGCGGAGGCGAAGGATTTGGGAATAGGGGATGGCCTTTTTGCAGGAAGGTGGGTGAGAGGAGGTGTACACTAGGTAGCTGCAGGAGTCGATAGGCTTGAAATGGATATCGGTTTCCAGGTGGTTGCCAGAGATGGAAATAGAGAGGTCCAGGAAGGAGAGAGAGGTATCAGATGGTCCAGGTGAACTTAATGTTGGGGTGGAAGGTGTTAGTGAAGTGGATAAACTGTTCGAGCTCCTCATGGCAACACGAGGTGGCGCCGATACAGTCATTGATGTAATGCAGGAAGAGGTGGGGGATAGGGCCAGTGTAGGTACGGAAGAGGGATTGTTCCACGTAACCTACAAAGAGGCAGGCATAGCTTGGGCCCATGCGGGTACCCATGGCCATCCCCTTTGTCTGTAGGAAGTGGGAGGAATTGAAGGAGAAGTTGTTAAGGGTGAGGACGAGTTCAGCTAAGCGGATGAGGGTGTCAGTGGAGGGGGACTGGTTGGGCCTGTGGGACAAGAAGCAGCAGAGGGCCTTTAGGCCATCTGCATGGTGAATGCAAGTGTATAGGGACTGGACATCCATGGTAAAGATGAGGTGTTGGGGACCAGGGAATTGGACATTTTGGAGGAGATGGAGGGCGTGTGTGGTGTCACTGACATAGGTGGGGAGTTCCTGGACCAAGGGGGAGAAGATGGAGTCGAGATAAGTGGAGATGACCTCTACATCACCAAGGCCAGGTGCCAAATCTCCGACACCGCCTTCTACCACCTCCTTGATCATGACCCCACCCCGACCACCAAAACATCATCTCCCAAACCATCCACAAATTCATCACTTCAGGTGACCTCCCACCCACAGCCTCCAACATCATCATTTCCCAACCCCACACCGCCCATTTCTATCTCCTTCCCAAAATCCACAAACCTGACCGCCCTGTTCGACCCATGGTCTCCGCCTGCTCCTGCCCCACTGAACTCATCTCCACTTATCTCGACTCCATCTTCTCCCCCGAGGTCCAGGAACTCCCCACCTACGTCAATGACACCACCCACGCCATCCATCTCCTCCAAAACTTCCAATTCCTGTTCCTGACACCTCATCTTTACCATGGACGTCCAGTCCCTATACACTAGCATTCCCCACGCAGATGGCCGAAAGGCCCTCCGCTTCTTCCTGTCCCGCAGGCCCGACCAGTCCCCCTCCACTGACACCCTCATCCGCTTAGCTGAACTCATCCTCATCCTTAACAACTTCTCCTCAATTCCTCCTTCTTCCTACAGACAAAGGGGGTGGCCATGGGTACCCGCATGGGCCCATGCTATGCCTGCCTCTTTGTAGGTTACGTGGAACAATCCCTCTTCCGTAGCTACACTGGCCCTATCCCCCACCTCTTCCTGCATTACATCAATGACTGTATCAGCGCCACCTCGTGTTCCCACGAGGAGCTCGAACAGTTTATCCACTTCACTAACACCTTCCACCCCAACATTAAGTTCACCTGGACCATCTCTGATACCTCTCTCTCCTTCCTGGACCTCTCTGTCTCCATCTCTGGCAACCACCTGGAAACCGATATCCATTTCAAGTCTACCGACTCCTACAGCTACCTAGTGTACACCTGCTCTCACCCGCCTTCCTGCAAAAAGGCCATCCCCTATTCCCAATTCCTTCGCCTCCGCCGCATCTGCTCCTGAGATGAGGCATTCCACTCCCAGACATCCCAGATGTCCTCGTTTTTCAAGGACCGCAACTTCCCCTTCACAGTGGTCGAAAACGCCCTCGACCGTGTCTCCCGCATTTCCCGCAACTCATCCCTCATACCCCTTCCCAGCAATAATAACCAAAACAAAATCCCCTTTGTCCTCAGGTACCACTCCACCAACCTCCGGATCCAATGCATCATCCTTCGACACTTCCACCATCTGAAATCTGACCCCACTACCAAAGGCATTTTTACCTCCCCACCCTTATCTGCTTTCCGGAGAGACCACTCTCTATGTGACTCGCTTGTCTGCTCCACACTCCCCTCCAGCCCCACCACACCCAGACTTTTCCATGCAACCACAGGAAGTGCTACACCTGCCCCTACACCTCCTCCCTCAACCCATCCCAGGTCCCAAGAGGATTTTCCACATCAAACAGATGTTCACCTGCACATCTGCTCATGTGGTATACTGTATCCGTGGTTCCCCTTGTGGCCTCCTCTACATCAGAAAAAGCAAGCGGAGGCTTGCCAACCACTTTGTGCAAAACCTACAATCAGTTTGCAACAAACGACTGCACCTCCCAGTCGCGAACCATTTCAATTCCCCCTCCCACTCCTTGAACGACATGTCCATCCTGGGCATCCTGCATTGCCATAACGATGCCACCCGAAAGCTGCAGGAACAGCATATCATATTTTTCTTGGGAACCCTGCAGCCCAATGGTATCAATGTGGACATCACGACCTTCAAAATCTCCCCTCCACCAAGCTCATCCCAAAATCAACCCAGCTCGTACCCACCTCCCTAACTTGTCCTCCCACCTATCCACTCCTCCTACCTCAAGCCCCACCCCCATCTCCTCCCTACTAGCCTCATTCCGCCTCCTTGACCTGTCTGCCCTCCCGGGACTGACCTATCCCCTCCCTAACTCACCTTTACTGGCTCCAACCCCGCCTCCTTGACATGTCTGTCTCCTCTCTACTTATCTTCTCCTTTATCCATCTTCTATCTGCCTCCCCCTTTCTCCCTATTTATTTCAGAATCCCCTTCCCCTCCCCCATTTCTGAAGAGGGTCTAGACCTGAAACATCAGATTTCCTGCTCCTCTGATGCTGCTTGGCCTGCCGTGTTCATCCAGCTCTACACCTTGTTATCTCAGATTCTCCAGCATCAGCAGTTCCTACTATCTCCCGACCCGAAACGCCAGTTTTTCTGCTCCTCTGATGCTGCCTGGCCTGCTGTGTTCCTCCAGCTCCACACAAGGTTTAAAGGTGATGTACGAGACAAGTTTTTTTTCAGAGGATGGTGGGTGCCTGGAATTCGCTGCCGGGGGAGGTCGTGGAAGCAGATACGATAGTGACTTTTAAAGAGCATCTTGACAAGTACATGAATAGGATGGGAATAGAGCGATACAGTCCCCGGAAGGGTACAGGGTTTTAGTTGTGATGGGCAGCATGTCAGTGCAGGCTTGGAGGGCCGAAGGGCCTATTCCTGTACTGTAATTTTCTTTGTTCTTTTTCTCGCCCTCTGTTTCTGAACATCCGCTCCTGCCCTTTTTTTCCCATTCTGGTTCTGCCCCACTCTTTCCATTACAGTGCATGACAAACAGCACATGTCAAACAGCGCATCTCATGCTCTGTTTCGCATGCCCTGCTTCTGCCCCTCTGTCTCCCGCCCGTTCAGTCCGCACCCTCTCTTTCTGCCGCTCTCGTTCCCAGCCCTCTCGTTCCTGGTCCTCCATTTCACATCCTCCATTGCTGCCCCACAGAGGATGAGGCATAGAGGATCATCCTCTGCTCCTCACCCTCAGCATGTCATGATCTGTTTCTACAACACTCTGCACTAAGGAGTTCTGCACAGTTAATACTCTCTGGGAGAAGAAATTCCCCTTCATCTTTCTTTAATACACAATCTCTTGCTCTGAGGTTTTCTCTCTGTCTTAGATTCTCCCAAAACAGGAAACTTCACTGCATCTTTCCTGTCAAGTCTGATAAGAACCTAATATGTTTCATTAAGATCACATCCTATCGTCAAAATTCCAATAAGTCACAGCCCAGTCTACTCAACCTCTCCTCACAAGAAAAGCCCCCCATACCCAGATCAACCTAGTGAATCTTCTCTGGACTACCTCCAATTCCAAAGCATCTTTCCTTAGAAAACAGTGCCAAAACTGTTCACAACATTCTAAATGCAGTTTGACTAGGATCTTGTGTAGGTTTCGCAAGATTTCCTTATTTTCACTCTCAATTCCTTTTGAAATAAAGGCCAACATTGCATTTCCCTTCTCTCTCATCCACTGGGCTTGTAAGCTGGCTTTTTGTGACATATGCACAAGGGCTCTCAAAGCCCCCGATACTAGAGCTGCTTTTTCAATTTCTCTTCATTTAAATAATATTCAGCTCCTTTATTCTTCCTGTCAAAGTATATAACCTAGCACTTTACCACATTATATTTCATCTGCCTAATTTTTGTCTACTCAGTGAACTTGTCCAATCCTTATGTCGACTTTGTGTTATTCTCATTACCTACTTACTATTTTATCATCTGACAACTTGGTGATAGCACATTCACTTCCATCATCCAAGTGATTAAAATATGTTGTAGATAACTGAGGCCCCAGCATCCTTAACTCAACGATCTGTATGCTATTAATTAGTCTGTGGGTGCTAATATATTGCCCCCTAACACCATGGGCTCTTATTATGTAACCTAACATGTGATACCTTATTAAACACTTCTTGGAATTTCAAATATTTTACACCAACTTGTTTTCCTCCATTAATCCCACGTTTTACCTCCTCAAAGAACTCAAATAAATTTGTCAGGCATGATTTAACTCTTTATGAAGCTATGCTGACTCTGCTGGATTATATTATGTATTTCTAAACGCTCTGTGGACTTTTCCAGAATCAAAGGATTCTAAAAAGATTCCTATGATGTAACATAACAAGGTGTAGAGCTGGATGAACACAGCAGGCCAAGCAGAATCAGAGGAGCAGGAATGCTGACGTTTCGGGCCTAGACCCTTCTTTCTGAAGGCCCAAAACATCAGCTTTCCTGCTTCTCTGATGCTGCTTGGCCTCCTGTGTTCATCCAGCTCTACACCTTGTTATCTCAGATTCTCCAGCATCTGCAGTTCCTACTACCTATGATGTAACATATCAGGTCCAGGAGACTTATTAGCCTTTAGTTCCATCAGCTTTCCTAGTAAGTTTTCTCTCGTAGTCATTTAGGTAGTTATCTCTTCTCTACTTTTTGAGCATTGATTTTGTATCTGTAGAATGCCAGTAATGTCCTGTACCATGAAGACTGGTACAAAATATTTATCAACTCCTTGGCTATTCCTTGGTTCCCTATTATTTCCTCAGCATCATTTCCTAAGACGCCTCTGTTTACTTTGCCCTCTCTCTTCCTTTTTTATATATTTAAAGAAACTTTTAATCTATTATTATGTTACTTACAAGTCTACCATCACAGATTATTTTCTCCCTTTCTTTTGTTAATTGATGACAAAACTCAATATTGTTTCCAATGTACCAATGTAGCCTTTGACCGTCTGTGCTGAAGAATATTTGATGACAAAGACCTCAACTTATATGGCAGCAATACTTTCTGCCCTTTCTACACATTAGACTCATGGACAATGTACAGCAAACACCTCAAATCCCTAGGGAAATTCCAGCAGCAATGCAACTGCAAGCTCCTGCACATCTTCTGGCAAGATAGGTGCTCCAATATCCATGATCTCACTCAAGCCTACCCTTCCAGCATCAAGACACTAGGGATTATCAATCAACTAATCTGTTAATCCTGGAACTCCCTTTCTAACAGCAATGTAAGGACTGCAGTAGTTCAAGTAGGCAGCTCACCACCTCTCAAGAGCAGTTAGGGATGGGCAATAAATGCTGACCGGCCAGTGATGCCCACATTAACATGAAGAAATACAAAATAAAAGCTGTGTTGGTTGGTCTACAACATCTGCTACTTACCACGAAACTATAAGAAATCGCCAAGTAGGCCATTTGACTGCTCAAGCTTGTCCCATCATTCAGTAGGATCATGGCTGATCCAACATTCTTCATGTTCACTTTTCTACTTCATGTTCACCTTTCTCCAGACTCCTTGATTTCCTTAGAAGACTGCAAAACAAGTTCTGTACCCCAGGCTTCATCAAGGCAAGTGATTATCATGCTAGCAGTGGAAACACTTCAGGGACATTATCAAACCTCCTTGAAAAATGCATTATCCCCACTGACTCATGAGAATTTCTAACCCCAAAATCAAATAACCTGGAAAGAAATATGTCTGCAAAAGGTGCCAACAACTTTTAACATCTCCAACAGGCCTAAATGGAGGCCAAGCATAAACAACAGAAGGAACATACAAAAACCCAAGCATACCTTCAAACCACTTCTGCAAACACTGTAAATCCAGTATTAGACAATTTAACCACTTCAGGACTCAACTCAGGAATGGATGAAAGTCTCCCTCTGTCTCAAGGGACTGCCTAAGTACTAAAAGAGTGCCAAACAGTACCAGGAAGGGCATCCTCATTGTGATGATGGGACTTGCTTTACACAAGAAGAGTGCATTAGTGACTTCTACAGTACTGTCATAGACAGATACCTCTGTGATAGTTATGTTTGTGAGGATGATGTCAACTGGATAGTTCCCTTTTGTTGGTTCCCTCACCAATTGCTGCAAACTCGGTCTAACAGCCATGTCTAGATTTGGCCAACTCAATCAATTATGGTGCTATCAAGACACTGTTGATGATGGACATTGTTGTACTCTGCAACAGGCATTACATTTGTGCGCTTGTGACCATCCGTGCTTCTTCTGATGGTGTTTAACTTGAAGCTAGGAGTACTGTTGGTGGTATCAGCAGGATGTTTCTTTGCTGATGAGGCTTCATGGGGTCCAGAATCAATGTTGAAGGACTCCCAGGGCAACTCTCTCCCGACAGTATGCCACGACCTCTGGTGGGATTGTGATGAAAAATTCTGGGATATTATCGATAAACTACGATTCCATAAATATGACAAAACCAGCCTGTTGTTTGACTAATCTATGGGATAACTCTCCCAATTTTGAAACAAGATGGTAAAGAGAACTTTGTAATGTTGACAATGCTGGGTTTCCAATTGTCATTTTTGATGCCTAAATTGATGCTGCATAGTCTGCCTTTTCTTTTCTGGGCTTTGTAACAGTTTGGTACAACAGACTGGTTTACTACATTATTTCAGAAGGCACTCGAGCCTAGATTGAGACCATTGGATTGTAGTCTTCCAGGGCAGAATATGAGGTGCTGTTCCTCCAGTTTCTGGGTGAGATCGTTGTGACACTGGAGGAGGCCCACAATGGACATGTCGTCCAGGGAGTGGGAGAGGGAGTTGAAGTGGTTCGCAACCGGAAAGTGTTGTTTGTCGCGAACAGAGCGCAGGCGCTCTACAAAGCGGTCTCCAAGTCTCCACTTGGTCTCACCAAAGTAGAGGAGGCCACATCGGGAACAACGGATACAATAGACCACATTAGCAGATGTGCAGTTGAACACCTTTTTAATGTGGAAGAATGCTATCCCCTATTCCCAATTCCTCTGCCACTGCCGCATCTGCTCCCAAGATGAGGCGTTCCACTCCCGGGCATCCCAGATGTCCTCGTTTTTCAACGACCGCTATTTCCCTCCCCTCTCAGTGGTTGAAAACACCCTCGACCACATCTCTTGCGTTTCCCACACCTCAGCCCTCACACCCCGTCCCCGCAATAAAAACAAAGACAGAATTCCTCTTGTCCTCATGTATCACCCCATTAACCTCTTGATTCAATGCATCATTCCCCGCCACTTCCGCCACCTGCAATCTGACCCCACCACCAAGGATATATTTCCCTCCCCACTTTTATCTGCCTTCCGGAGGGACCGCTCTCTCCATGACTCCTCTGACCACTCCACACTCCCCACTAACCCCACCACCCCCTGCACTTCTCCCTGCAACCACAGGAGGTGCTACACCTGCCCATACACCTCACCCCTCACCTTCATCCCAGGCCCCAAGAAAACCTTCCACATTAAACAGATGTTCACCTGCACATCTGCTAATGTGGACTATTGTGTCCGCTGTTCCCGATGTGGCCCCCTCTACATCGGGGAGACCAAGCGGCGGCTCGGAGACCGCTTTGTGAAGCACTTACGCTCGGTTCGTGGCAAATGACAACACCTCCCAGTCGCAAACCACTTCAACTCCCCCTTCCACTCGCTGGACAACATGTCCATCCTGGGCCTCCTCCAGAGTCACATAGATGCCACCTGGAAACTGGAGGAACAGCACCTCATATTCTGCCTTGGAAGCATACAACCCAATGGTCTCAATGTGGACTTTACTAGCTTCAAAATCTCCCCACCCCCGTCCTCATCCCAAGGCCAGCACCCCCTCTCATATCTGCCTCCTTGAACTGTCCATCTTCTCTTCCACCCAACCACTCCTCCCACCTCACCAACCAATCCCCATCCCCACTTCCTACCTATACTCACCATTACTAGCTTCATTTCTGCTTCCTTGATCTGTCTGTCTTCTCTCCCACCTATCCATTCCATTATCCACCTGCCAGCACCACCCCCCTCTCTATTTATTTCAGAGCCCCCTTCTCCTCCCCATCTCTGAAGAAGGGTCCCGACCTGAAACGTCAGCATTCCTGCTCCTCCGATGCTGCCTGGCCCTCTGGTTCATCCAGCTCCACACCTTGTTATCTCAGACTCCAGCATCGGCAGTTCTTACTAGCACTTAGGCGTCAACCACTTTGTTGAGGATATTGGGGCCACATGTAAGCCAGACCAGTAAGGATGGCAGGTTACCTCCAGAATAGTGGTGAACTAAATGTACTTTTTTTTTAAAACAATTATTGATGACAAATTTCACAGTTACCATTACTGAGACTAATTTTTAAACTCAAGTCTTTTTTTCAAATTGCTCTAGTAGGATGTGAACTCATTACCAGGGCATTGGTACTAAATGACCACCTCCTGCATTAAGAAATAGGCAACATTTTTTTGAGGACCTTAAGTTTACTGAAGGTAAAATGTGGAAAGCCAACCAACTGTATATTATATCACTCATACTTGGAGGTAACAAAATCATGATGAGTATTTAAGCAGCAGAGGTGAGGGATAGCAGAGTTAGTCAGGTGAGAGTCGAGAGGTGGAAATAGGCAATCTAGGTGATGGTGAAGCATGTGGTTGAAGGATGATCTCGAAACCAAATATGACAATATTTGTGAACTGTCTGGCATAGCCTGAGATAATTATCAAGGGGAGGGTGGCTAGAGAGTGCATTTCTGATCGTGACTGTAAATAATGGTTTCAATCTCCCCAAAACATGAACTGCAGTGATTCAAGAGGGCAGTTCACCACTACCTTCTCAAGGGCAACCTAGAGACAGGCAATAAATGCTGGCCCATTCAGCAATGCCCATGTCCTACAAGTGATTTTTTAAAAAATCTAACTGGAAGAAAATCTTGCCCAACCATTTCTAGTTATTATATTTTAAAAATCAATACAAATAAGGGTGAGGTGTAAAGAAATAAGTGTCATCAGCATGCATTTGGAAATAGTTTTTGTATCTTCAGCTGGAAAGCAGTATGTAGATGAAAATTAAGAGAAGACCAAGGGAAGACCCTGATGAACACCAAAGGTGTTTGTAAAGAAGAGCAAAAGAAATCTTTGAATCCAAATCCTTGGCTCCAATTAGGTTAAAAAGGGACCAAACGTGTAACCTCAGCTAGCTGGACGATGGTGGAGATACATCAGAGGCAGATTATGTGGTCAACTGTTTCAAAGGCTGCAAATAGATTGAAAAGCATTGTGGGGTAGGCGGTGGGTTTAGTTTGCCTTTGTCTCAGGCACACTGAACGTCATTAATGGTTTTGATAAGAGCTGCTTCTGTAAATTGACTTGCCAATTCTAAACTACTTTATACAAAGCTTTCTTAAAAAAGTCTTGTTTTTAGTGAAAGAAGGCATTACAATTAACAGCTGTTAATGCCATTAAACCAGGAAAAGTCCAAGTATGGCTTGCTGTTTCTTATAAAAGTCTGGTATGTGAAGAATTAACAAACCTCTAATCAGCAGCCACAGGAAGACTGTGTGTCTGTTTCCATCCCCACAGCCCTTGGCAGATTAACCTTAAAACATAGGTTCCTTTTTCCTCTCCAGAACAGACTACAAGAATCAGCAATTTATTTTAAAAATGGTCAACATTTGAATAGGGTGGAGTGAGCGGAAACAGCTGCTAATAGAGATTGGATAACTTTCTGACCCATTCCTCAGAGTGATGCTCAGCTGGTCATAATCCAATATTATCCTTTCCATTCATCATGTTATCCATTATACCATTCATTACACTGTACATTATGCTATTCATTGCACTATGCTATACATTATACTATACCCTATACTATATATTATACTATTAATTGCACTAGTTGGGTTGGTTATCTCAGTTGGCTGGATGTTTGATGAGTGATACCAACAGTGTGGGTTCAATTCAAACACTGTTTGAAAGTACTATGAAAAACTCCTGTTCTCAACCTTTTCCCTCACCTAAGGTGTGGTAATGCTCAGGTTAAACAATAACCAGTCATATCTCTCTAATGAAAGGGTCTGCTTGGACTATGGTGACTTTACCACTAGACTAAGTACCTGCTTCTGAGTATTTCTATTACAGTTGTGGCATAAAATTATCCACTGTCATGAAAGCATAGCATTTCTGATTTTTTGCACTCAAAGCTTCAGATACAAATGAAGCAGTAGGATAAAATGATGACAAGGTATCATCCCACTTAACTTTAGATATACCTCCTGACACCATCCTGAGTTGGAAATATATTACTATTCTTATACTATTGCTGGGTCAAAATCCTCATAAGAGCACTATGGGTAGCCTACGCTACATGGATTGCAACAGTTCAGGAAAATAATGAACCATCACCTTCTCAAAGGAAATTAGAAATGGACAGTAAATGCTGACCTAGGCAGCAACATGCACGTTTCATGAATGAATAAGAAAATGCTAACTATGGTTCAAAGTGGTCTAATTTTGGATCAGTATTGAAAGTTTCGATACAGTCACCAAGGATTTGAATAATGCAATGGTCCAATATACTGCTCCCTTCGTATTGAGTGCATTACCAGAAGCCTGCAACTTCTCAGAATAGAACAGGAAGCCAATTGGGATAGAGGAATAAGGAGAAGAGTAAAGGAGGATGAGGGAGAGGGAGGACATAGGAAAGAAGGAGGAAGTGAACCAAGGGTGTGGAACAACGATGAAATGGGGAGGTTTTCAGGGGAATTGCAGTCTGATAAGCCCTGTCTCACTGAGTGTCTGGACTGCTTATATCCTGCATGCATCCTCCTTTCCTCCCTTCATCTCCTCTTCTTACTTATCTATATACTAGCTGAAAGCCTGGTGATAAGGTCTGCACCCACTTGTTTACTCGATTATGTAGAATGCATTAGACCATGGTTCAACAGATACTATCAGGATCCTATGCCTGGATGAGGTATGGAACCATGGGGTGAGAATGGCAATGATTTCTTCCATAATGTTTCTGGTTACGTTATCGCTGTCATTGTATGAGCATTGCCCATGTGTGGTCAGATAACAAAGTGCAAGCTAGAACCATGAAAACACCCTCTGCATCAACAAGGGGATGAAAATACAGTGAGAATGGCTGGCTAGCACAGGATAAAACTACTGTGGCTGCTGTCAGGAAAGTGGGCATCCACCAGCTTGATATTCTGTGCAAGGTTACATTCTTAGGTACTTCTGCCCAAAGGCAGGTCTGATATATGGGGGTCCTCCGTGGGGAGGAGAAGGCCCTGGATCCACTGTTGCCACAATGGAGGTAACAGATCATGCAGTTGGCATTTCTTTCTCCACTTTCTTCCCATCTCATGGCTGATTAGGAATCTCTCCCATTCTTAGCCCAACCATTAGCATGTTTTGGAATGTCATGCACGTTGATACCTAACTTGCTTGGTCACATTATGAATGCAAAGTCCTATCCTGGAATGAGACACAAATCCATGGATTCTATCTCAAAGGTAAGGTGACTATCGATCACACCTTAAATCCTCCTGTGTTGGTATGCATCAACAGTGGAGGGAGTGAACGTTGAAGATGGTGAATGATCTGCCAATCAAATGTTCTTACAGGCTGACACATGTCAAGTATCAATGTCTATGGACATGGAGCATGTCCTGAGATGCTGGTGCATAGAGTCTAACAGGGAGGTCCTATGGAGAAAACGGTGATGTGAAGTCCCCAGGTACCCACTCTGATCTCTGTGTCAATATTTCTTAGCATCTATTATGCTCTGAGCAAACGATAGCATTGGAAGCTGCATATTAATAACATGAAAAAAAAAACCAAGAACTGCAGATGCTGAAAATCTGAAACAAAGATAGAAATTTCTGGAGAATCTCAGCAAGTCTGACAGCATCTGTGGAGAGAGAAACAGAATTAACATTTTGGGTCCAGTGACTTTTCATCAGACAAGGAAGGGTCACTGGACTTGAAACATTAACTCTGCTTCCTCTACACAGGTGCTGCCAGATCTGCTGTGTTTCTCCAGCTATTTCTATTTTTGTTATTAATGAGGTGAGATGTGCAGTTAGTAAGGTTATTAATAAGGAATAATCCCCTTCAATTAGCAACTTGCCACTGCCTAGTGAGAATCTTGCTTGATGTCTGGACATGGTTAAAAGATGCAGCAACTTGTTCCTGGTGTTGGAATAGGCCTGTTTGGAGTTCTCGTGCGATTCAGCCACATTTTTCTCCATAACTCACATTGTTCAGACTCCTGTAAGATTCTGCTGAATGTTTATCCCAAAGATTTACTTTGTTCATAAGATGTGTAATAGTACACTACAACGCAATTCAAATCAGAAAATCCCAATTAAAAAATTCAAACATCTCCATGCAGCCAATCCCACTCTGATTGTCTTCCAAATAATTGCAATACGTTTGATATTTATAATAATTTATTTCATGTCAGATATACAGCCCTGGGGCAGGACATTGCAAAGTGATTATTACAGAGAATGCAACAAAGTTAGTTTTATTTTCCCTTAAGAGGATACAAGACTAATCTGAGTAAGCTGTTGTCATAATTTAACCCTTTCAGCCCTGGCGTCTTTCTGTGAATCTGTGCTGTACTCCCACCAAGGCCAATCTATTATTTTGAGGTGCAGAGCCTAGAACTGAGCCTAATTACTCCCAGAAGGATCTGACCAAAACTGTAACATCACTTCCACTCCAACCCCAGATATAAAGATCAATAATCTTTTCGCAATTTAAGTTCATATTTTTCACATCAGCTTTCACAAAATAATGACCACCTTGAAACATGAGCCTCTGTATGCTTATTCGATCTAATTTATTAAGTTGACATCAAATTAGTAGCAGCAATGGAATTTGAAGGTTAACAAGCTCTTTGCTTATGAGAAATAATGAATTTCAATTGTAGTTGAAAACTGAGGAAAGCTGCAAAATTTTGAAACAAAGGGTGGAAGTGATGTGTTTGACTCCTTGTTATCTCTCTGTTGCAGTCACAACCTATTGACTGAGAGGAAGGAGCTGCCTGCGTCTAGGAATTTCCTGTCTCATGTGACCAACTAAAAGTGGTTTCATGTGAAGTACTGTTATAGACTTTCAGCCATTTCTGTAATTAAGTTAATGAAATACTAAATGTTGAATTAACCAAAACAACAAAATTCTTTTAACTCATCGCTGCCGCATTGCTGTGAAAACTATCTGGCGGTCCTTCATTTCAATACACATGTTGGGCCTCGGTGTATTGCTTCAGATTGTACTGTGCCAATATACAGAAGGGCTGAGGAAGTTGGCTGGTCTCAGAACATTACTACAGTCTCATGACTACTGTCAAATTAACCAGAAAGAAAATATCATAAAAGGAGGAGTTTCCTCCTCAAAACGGGAAAAAGAATAACTAGTCTCTTTAAGGAATGTTGAACTATGTACAAAGTTAAATTACATAAAGGAACAGATATTGTCTTTTTTTTCTAAACAAAAGGCTACTGGATTTAAACACAATACGCACAGTGAGAATGGTTTCAATTCCTGAGATATGGCTATTCAGAACGTGAGAGATTTAATCCTGGTGTGTGATTTTTCATAAAAATAGGAGTAGGCTGGAGATTGGAGCATAACAAAAGATGAATTCCGGTGGCTTAACACCTACAATATGACAAGGGATACATATCAACCGAGATTGAGAGGGAGATGCACACATTAACTGAAAGACTGACATAGAGATAGAGGGATTAAGAAAAATTCTGACTGAGCAACACGTCAGTTGAGAAAGAGGGAATAAGTTAGACAGATAAACACACTAGCCAAGAAAGAGTCAGCGCAGAGCACGTGAGCCAGATATTGTCTGAAAGAGACATTTGAGTCACAGCCTCAGTTGTACAGCACAGAAACAGACCCTTCAGTCCAACTCATCCATGCCAACTAAATACCCTAAGTTAATGTAGCCCCATTTGCCAGCATTTGGCCCATATCTCTCTAAACACTTCTTGTTCATATACGCAACCAGACACATTTTAAGTGTTTTAATTGTACCAGCCTCCACTACTTCCTCTGGCAGCTTATTCCCTATGTGCACCAACCTCTGCATGAAAAAGTTGCCCCTCAGGTCCCTTTTATTACTTTCCCCTCTCACCTTAAACCTCTTCCCTCTACTTTTGGACTCCCTAACCCGGAAAAAAAAAGCCTGCTCACACCAATTAAGAGAGAGGGGAAAATAGATACACAAACTGAGAAAGAGAGAGACATACAAACCAACTAAAGAGATAGAGTGATAATCTAATAAAGAGAAACACACAAAAGGCAATGAAAGGGAGATGGAACTGAGAGGAAGAAAGAGACACACTGAAAGAAAGAGATACTGAGATAACAAGAGAGACTGTGATAGTGAGAAGCACAACAAAAAGACAGAGAGAGACACACAGGCAAGTTGCATTGAGACGTTTGGAACTTCTTTTAAAACAGATTTTTAGCCATCTCTTACCAAATGTGCCCCACTAACTACCTACACCATCTTATAGCATACTGCATATCCAATTCCATCCCAATTTTACCATGTGCTATTCCTGGAAAAATTTACCACATTTTTCTTCTGTTATTGATTAACAAGATGAGAGTGTAGCTGGCTAGGCAGCGTTTATTGCTAAAAGGCAATTCAGAGTCAGAATCAATCACATTGCTGTGGTCTGGAGTCACATGTAGGCCAGACAAGGTAAGGATGGCAGTTTCCTTACCTAAAGGACATTAGTGAACCAAATGGGTGTTTCCAATATTCAACAAAGGATTCGTGGTCATCATTAGTTTCTTAATTCCAGATATTTTGTTAAATTCAAATTCCACCATCAGTCATGGTGGGATTTGTACCCAGGTCCCTGGAACATTACCTGGGTCTCTGGATTAACACTCCAGCAATAATACCACAAGGCCATCACCTCCCTACTCAGCAGATGTCTGCCATAAAGTCAGCATCCCTTGTACCTACTCCATCTTTGAAAGACCATTGAGCACCCAGACAATCTGGTATTGCCTCTCAGCAGCAACCTCATGGTTTTGGTGATTGTTATGTCGTAATGGCTGACACTCCCTTGCACTTACAATCCCATTCTCTCACTCTCATCTCCGTTTACACAGGCTACAGAGTTTAACTGTATATAGCTACATCTTGTCTAAGCATCTGTCTAAGTCACTCTATACCCAGTGTCCACTGGAATCTAGCTTTTGTCATTTTCCAGTAGGAGCACATCACAAAGACAGGTAATCAGACAATATTAAAGAGATCTTTTACTGACAGCCAGGAAACTGGAACAAAAATAAAATATACAGGCCGCAGGTCACCCCTACAGTTCAAACTAAATGTTGGCATCATAACCTCAACATCAACAAGTGCAACAACTTGTTGACCAACACATTACATCAAAAGGGAGTCCTCATAGTACTCCAAACCTCTTCTCCTGCCAAACCCAAAATTGTCATTATATTCAGTACAAACCACGGTCTCAGCCTCCCATAGCTCCCTTGGAAGTTGCAGAAGTGATGTATCGCCTTTGGCCAGAATTTGTTTTTTCATAAGTCATAACTGCTAACTTCTGCACTAAAATCCCAATGTTCAATTTGCAAGGCCCAATGGCATGGATCAAGTAGCTTTTGTCCAGCATTTGAACTTTAGCGCATCACCTCTGCCTGCATTGCAAATGGATGATAAACAATTACAAGTTAACTGAAGCTGGAGTTTGCAAAGGTCCTCTTCAATCATCCATCACGCAGCAGATGTGGATCCTGCACTTTCACTCATAAACCTGAAACTGACTCAGCCCACCCTGGCTGTTGTCCTAGCCTGTTTCCAGTTGCATTTCACTTCTAGAGAATGACAAGAGATGGTAGGAAACACAGTTTGTGGTAGACACTGTCAGCACCAGGTTATGCCTGTTGAATGGGTATCTCCCAACCCATGGCCCTTTTTAGCTTACAATACACCAACAGGTCATTTTCACCAACTCCCCCCTCAATAAATATTGTCTCCGACTGTCATCTTTGTCAATTTAGGGAGATAGTGGCTTGTTAAATACCTTATTACTGCTGTAATTTGCTTCATTAATATTCAGCTTCCTGTCCTATCAGATACATCAAACAAGCTAGATGTCAAGAGTTCTTGATGTGACAAAGAGACAGTTAGTGTGCAAAATGACAGGTTCATGATTGCTTGTATCAATAGTTTTAATCTACTTTATTCGACCTTCTGTTAAAATGTTAATTGAAGCCAGATGGGATGCACTATTGAATCATTGGAGGCATGATTACGGTAATTGCCCATATTAGAGCCACAAAATCCAAGATTTACTCCTGCCATCCCACAGATAGGAAACACAGTCGCACTTACGTCCTACTTGCATGTAGTGGAAGCCATTTTTTTCAAAATTCATTCAATGGAGTGAGCATCACTAACTGGGTCAGCAGTTATTTCCGGTCCCTAATGGCCCTTGAGAAGGCGGTGATGAGCTGCCTTCTTGAACTGTTGCAGTCCATGCTCCATGGGTAGACCCAGAAGGCCTTTAGGGAGAAAATTGCAGGTTTTTGACCCAGTAACACTGCAGGAAAGGTGATATATTTCCAAATCAGGATGGTGAGTGACTTGGAAGTGAGCTTGCTGAGGGCAGTATTCCCATGTATCTGCTGCCCTGGACCTTCTAAATTGTGGTGTTCATAGGTCTGGAAGGTGATGTCTTAGGATGTTTAGTGAATTTCTGCAGTACATTTGTGGACAGTACACACTGCTGCTACGGAACGTAACAGTGGAGGAGGTGACTGTTTGCGAATGTGGTGCCATTCAAACAGGCTGCTTTGTCCTTGATTGTGCCAAACTCTTTGAGGGTTGTTGGAGCTGTACTCATCCAGGCAAGTGAGAAGTATTCCATCAAACTCATAACTTATGTTTTTTGCATGTGCTACAGACTTTGAGGAGTCAGGAGGTGAGTTACTCACTGTAGGATATGTAGCCCCCAAATTGTTCTTGGAGCCGCAATATTTATATGATTAGTGTAGTTCAATTCCTGGGAAATGCTAATCTCCAGGATGTCAACAGTGGGGGATTCAGTGACGGTAAACCATTGAATGTCAAGACAAGGTGGCTGGATTGTCTTTTATTGGAGATGGTCATTACCTAGCATTTATGAAGCACAAACATTAATTATCACTTGTCAGCCCAAGCCTGGATATTGGACATGGACTGCTTCAGCATCTGAGGAGTTGCAAATGGTGCTAAACATTGTGCAATCACTGAAGAACATCCCCACTTCTGACCAGGAAGCAGCTGAAGATGTTTGGGCCTAAGTCACTACCTTGAGAAAATATTGCAGAGATGTCCTGGAGTGAGCTGACTGGCCATCAAGTAGCATCTTCCTTCATGCTAGTCATGACTCCAACCAGTAGGCAGTTTCCCCCTGATTCCCATTGATACCAGTTTTGCTAGGGTTCATTGATGCCACATTTGGCCAAATGCAGCCTTGATGTCAAGGTTGGTCCCTCTCACTTCACCTTTGGAATTTGGCACTTTTTTGAAGTTATTGCACAGTTGATTTTCAATCCAAAATGGTAAAGTTCTAACGTTGTTTCCAAGTGAAAAACACACAGGCTTTGGATAGAAAGCATGCTTTTCCCCCAACATTTTTATGCTTCCTTTTCAGTTTCTGTACCTATGGCCCAAATAACCTTACAGCCTCTCCCTATTTCCTTTGAGCCCCTTTAGAAAGTTATTAATGGCCCAATAGGCTTGTCCATCATACATCTTCCCACGCAGAAGCCACAGCTACTGTGATCTGTTTGAAACCCATCAGCCTTCTCAATCTCCCAATCCCCTCCAATTCACTATGAAGTCTCAACCTGTTCTTTTCCATTTCCCCCAATAATGTCTCTATTCTCTTTGAGAACCAGCGCATTGAAGTCATCCCAATGACTTCTTTGACTGCCCTAAAACACTCAGTGACCATTATTAAACACTGTCCCATGACTGTTGCCTCATTGCATCCCACGTCCACTCACAACTGGCTTGGCAAGACAGCTCCTACTCCTTGCCCTCCACCACCTGGACTGACTCCACAATAGCCCAACTGATCTACCTGTAATTCCTAGCCTGTTTGGGCTTGACCTGCAGGACTGACCACGGCCCAATCCCAGCACTTGCAAATCTCCAGATTCCTGTAGGACCAAGTGCTTTTCTGACCGTGTGTAATGGGATCAGCCCTTTGACTGATGTGGTGGTACCCCATGACTAACTGTAGTCTCCCTTCACCCTAGTGAGGTCTTTTTCCCTTTGACTTTCACATAACACCATTTGTCTAAAGCACATTCAGTCTGTTTGCTGCACAAACTGCTGGCCAACGCTACAGCTTTTACATTGATGTAGCACGATGCTACATATCAACTGGTTCACCCCCATCTGACTGATAGATGACTGTTTAATTCTCCCCACTATCACAAACTGCCAGCTCACTCTCTACGTTAAAATGAGAGCTAAACAGCGGCCTGAAACTGAGTACCAAAGTCCTTCCACATAAAGAAAGGAATTGGGGGAGTAGCAGAAAGCATAGGGGATTATCAAAGAATACAGGAGAATATAGATAGACTGGAGAGTTGGGCGGAGAAGTGGCAGATGGAGTTCAATCCGGGCAAGTGTGAGGTGATGCATTTTGGGAGGTCTAATTCCAGAGCGAACTATACTGTAAACGGAAGAGCCTTGGGAAAAGTTGATGAGCAGAGAGATCTGGGAGTTCAGGTCCACTGTACCCTGAAGGTGGCTGCACAGGTGGATAGAGTGGTCAAGAAGGCATATGGTATGCTTGCCTTCATCGGACGGGGTATTGAGTATAAGAGCTGGCAGGTCATGTTAAAATTGTACAAGACTTTGGTTCGGCCGCAATTAGAATACTGTGTACAGTTCTGGTCGCTGCATTACCAAAAGGATGTGGAAGCTTTGGAGAGGGTACAGAGAAGGTTTACGAGGATGTTGCCTGGTATGGAAGGTGCTAGCTATGAAGAAAGGTTGAGTAGGTTAGGATTGTTTTCATTAGAAAAAAGGAAATTGAGGGGGGACCTGGTTGAGGTCTTCAAAATCATGATGGGTATCGACAGGGTTGATAGAGATAAGCTTTTTCCCAGGGTGAGGGATTCAATAACGAGGGGTCACGCGTTCAAGGTGAGAGGAGAAAAGTTTAAGGGGGATACACGCTGAAAGTACTTTACACAGAGGGTGGTAGGTGCCTGGAACGCGTTGCCAGCAGAGGTAGTAGAGGCAGGCACGGTAGATTCATTTAAGGTGCGTCTGGACAGATGCATGAGTAGGTGGGGAGCAGAGGGATACAGATCCTTAGGAATTGGGCGATGGGTTTAGACAGTGGATTTGAATCGGCACAGGCTTGGAGGGCCGAAGGGCCTGTTCCTGGGCTGTAAGTTTTCTTTGTTCTTTGTTCTTTGTTCTGAATGTGAATGAAGCAGAAACTAGCAGCCTTAAAATAAGCAGTCAAGTGAGTGAACGTAAGTCATCAATTCATGAGACATAACCTGCATGAGTGCCAAAGTCTGTTGTGTAGATGCATGAAATGCATTTGTGCCCGACACAGAAAATGACCTAATGTACGTAACCTTGAACTCTAAAGTGTTGAAGGTCTGAAGTGGTCTCTGATCTGATCCAAGGGCAAACAGGACGATGTTTCTGGTCGTTTCAGTGGCGGGAGTCCGGAAGGAGGCGTGAGGGCAGTCTGAGAAGGTAAGCTTCTCCTTTAAAAACTTACCTTGTGAATAGGCAGAGTGCACGTCGAGCAGGAGCAGACATGGGACGGTTGAGTAAGTGAGGTAATATGTTTGGGTGGTTGCTTTACCCGAAATACTACTTAGGTAGCGTCTCCCACCCATCCTCCTCCTCTAACTAAAAAGGTTCTAAGCGCCGATTTGGTAAGTTACTAGTTTTTTTTCCAATTGTCTGTTTTTTAGAATTCAGAACAATGGGAATGGATGTTATGGCAGTTGCATGCTCTCCTGTAGAATGTGGGAGGTAAGGGTCACCACTAGTGTCCCTGCTGACTTCATCTGCAGGAAATGCACCGAACTCCAGCTCCTCGGAAACCGCATTAGGGAACTGGAGCTGGAGCTAGATGAACTTCAGATCATTCGGGAGGCTGAGGGGGTGATTGAGAGGAGTTAGAGGGAGGTAGTCACACCTCAGGTACAGGAAAAAGGTAAATGGGTTACAGTCAGAGGACGGAAAGGGAACAGGCAGACAGTGCAGGGATCCCCTGTGGCTGTTCCCCTCAATAACAAGTATACCGTTTTGGATACTGTTGAGGGGGACGACTTACCAGGAGTAAGCCATTGGGAACAGGTCTCTGGCGCAGATTCTGCCCCTGTTGCTCAGAATGGAAGGCGGTAGAGGAGGAGAGCATTAGTCATTGGGGACTCCATAGTTAGGGGGACAGATAGGAGATTCTGCGGGAACGAGGGAGACTCGTGGTTGGCGTGTTGCCTCCCAGGTGCCAGGGTCCGTGATGTCTCAGATCGTGTTTTCGGGATCCTTAAGGGGAGGGGGAGCAGCCCCAAGTCGTAGTCCACATAGGCACCAACGACACAGGTAGGAAAAGGAATGGGGATGTAAGGCAGAAATTCAAGGAGCTCGGGTGGAAGCTTAGAGCTAGAACAAACAGAGTTGTTATCTCTGGCTTGTTACCCATGCCACGTGCTAGCGAGGTGAGGAATAGGGAGAGACAGCAGTTGAACACGTGGCTACAGGGATGGTGCAGGAGGGAGGGATTCAGATACCTGGATAATTGGGGCTCATTCTGGGGTAGGTGGGACCTCTACAGACGGGATGGTCTGCACCTGAACCAGAGGGGTACCAATATCCTGGGGGGTAAATTTGCTCATGCTCTTCGGGATGGTTTAAACTAATTCAGCAGGGGGATGGGAACCTGAAGTGTAGCTCCAGTGTACAGGAAGTTGAGAGTAGTGAGGTCATGAACAAGGTTTCAAGGTCGCAGGAGTGTACCGGCAGGCAGGAAGGTGGTTTGAAGTGTGTCTACTTCAACGCCAGGAGCATCCGGAATAAGGTGGATGAACTAGCAGCATGGGTTGGTACCTGGGACTTTGATGTTGTAGCTATTTCGGAGACATGGATAGAGGAGGGACAGGAATGGTTGTTGCAGGTTCCGGGGTTTAGATGTTTCAGTAAGATCAGGGAAGGTGGTAAAAGAGGGTGGGGTGTGGCATTGTTAGTCAAGGACAGTATTACGGTGGAAGAAAGGATGTTTGATGAGGACATGTCTACTGAGATAGTATGGGCTGAGGTTAGAAACAGGAAAGGAGAGGTCACCCTGTTGGGAGTTTTCTATAGCCTCCAAATAGTTCCAGAGATGTAGAGGAAAGGATAGCAAAGATGATTCTGGATAGGAGCGAAAGGAACAGGGTAGTTGTTATGAGGGACTTTAACTTTCCAAATATTGACTGGAAACACTATAGTTCAAATACTTTAGATGGGTCAGTTTTTGTCCAATGTGTGCAGGAGGGTTTCCTGACACAGTATGTAGATCGGCCAACAAGAAGCGATGCCACATTGGATTTGTTACTGGGTAATGAACCAGGCCAGGTGTTAGATTTGGAGGTAGGTGAGCACTTTGATGATGGTGACCACAATTCGGTTACGTTTACTTTAGCGATGGAAAGGGATAGGTATATACCGCAGGGCAAGAGTTATAGCTGGGGGAAAGGCAATTATGAGGTGATTAGGCAAGACTTAGGATGCATAGGATGGGGAAGGAAACTGCAGGGGCTGGGCACAATTGAAATGTGGAGCTTGTTCAAGGAACAGCTACTGCGTGTCCTTAATAACTATGTACCTGTCAGGCAGGGAGGAAGTGGTCGAGCGAGGGAACCGTGGTTTACTAAAGAAGTTGAATCTCTTGTCAAGAGGAAGAAGGAGGCTTACGTAAAGATGAGGCGTGAAGGCTCAGTTAGGGCGCTTGAGAGTTAAAAGTTAGCCAGGAAGGACCTAAAGAGAGAGCTAAGAAGAGCCAGGAGGGAACATGAGAAGTCTTTGGCAGGTAGGATCAAGGAAAATCCTAAAGCTTTCTATAGGTATGTCAGGAATAAAAGAATGACGAGAGTAAGATTAGGACCAGTCAAGGACAGTAGTGGGAAGTTGTGCGTGGAGTCCGAAGAGATAGGAGAGGCGCTAAATGAGTATTTTTCATCAGTATTCACACAGGAAAAAGACAATGTTGTCGAGGAGAATACTGAGATACAGGCTATTAGACTAGACGAGTTTGAGGTTTATAACGAGGAGGTGTTGGCAATTCTGGAAAGTGTGAGAATAGATAAGTCCCCTGGGCCAGATGGAATCTATCCTAGGATTCTCTGGGAAGCTAGGGACGAGATTGCAGAGCCTTTGGCTTTGATCTTCATGTCGTCATTGTCTACAGGAATAGTGCCAGAAGACTGGAGGATAGCAAATATTGTCCCCTTGTTCAAGAAGGGGAGTAGAGACAACCCTGCTAATTATAGACCAGCGAGCCTTACTTCGGTTGTGGGTAAAGTGTTGGAAAGGATTATAAGAGAGAGGATTTATAATCATCTAGAAAGGAATAATTTGATTAGGGATAGTCAACACGGTTTTGTGAAGGGTAGGTCGTGCCTCACAAACCTTATTGAGTTCTTTGAGAAGGTGATGAAACAGGAGGATGAGGGTAAAGCGGTTGATGTGGTGTATACGGATTTCAGTAAAGTGTTTGGTAAGGTTCCCCACGGTAGGCTATTGTGGAAAATTCAGAGGCATGGGATTGAGGATGATTTAGTGGTTTGGATCAGAAATTGGCTAGCTGTAAGAAGACAGAGGGTGGTGGTTGATGGGAAATGTTCATCCTGGAGTTCAGTTACTAGTGGTGTACCACAAGGATCTGTTTTGGGGCCACTGCTGTTTGTCATTTTTATAAATGACCTGGATGAGGGCGTAGAAGGATGGGTTAGTAAATTTGTGGATGACACTAAAGTCGGTGGAGTTGTGGATAGTGCAAAAGAATATTGCAGGTTACAGAGGGACATAGATAAGCTGCAGAGCTGGGCTGAGAGGTGGCAAATGGAGTTTAATGCGGAAAAGTGTGAGGTGATTCACTTTGGAAGGAGTAACAGGAATACAGAGCACTGGGCTAATGGTAAGATTCTTGGTAGTGTGGACGAGCAGAGAGATCTCGGTGTCCATGTGGATAGATCCCTGAAAGTTGCCACCCAGGTTGATAGGGTTGTTAAGAAGGCATACAGTGTGTTAGGTTTTATTGGTAGAGGGATTGAGTTTCGGAGCTGTGAGGTCATGTTACAGCTGTACAAAACTCTGGTGCGGCTGCATTTGGAGTATTGCGTACAGTTCTGGTCACCGCATTGTAGGAAGGATGTGGAAGCATTGGAAAGGGTGCAGAGGAGATTTACCAGGATGTTGCCTGGTATGGAGGGAAGGTCTTATGAGGAAAGGCTGAGGGACTTGAGGCTGTTTTCATTCGAGAGAAGAAGGTTAAAGGTGACTTAATAGAGACATACAAGATGATCAGAGGATTGGATAGGGTGGTCAGTGAAAGCCTTTTTCCTCAGATGGTGACGGCTAGCATGAGGGGACATAGCTTTAAATTGAGGGGTAATAGATATAGGACAGATGTCAGAGGTAGATTCTTTACTCAGAGAGTAGTAAGGGCATGGAATGCCTTGCCTGCAGCAGTTGTAGACTCGCCAACTTTAAGGGTATTTAAATGGTCATTGGATAAACATATGGATGATAATGGAATAGTGTAGGTTATATGGGCTTCAGATTGGTTTCACAGGTCGGTGCAACATCGAGGGCCGAAGGGCCTGTACTGCGCTGTAATGTTCTATGTTCTATGTTCTGTGTGGTGAGGCAGGTAGTTTGTTGACACTGACATGTTGATGAAGGATCAATGAGGGTGGTAGTCATGGAGCATGCTGTAATGTTGTTCTGAAGAAACAGTTGCATGATGGCCAGGACATGCATTCAGCAAGTTGCAGATGCCAAGTACCCACTTTGTTTCACCTGCTGGGGATTTCCATCATCTAATTTCTTGGCAGAAGAAAGAAAAATTGGATTTGCAATGCAAGTAAGCTGAGTTGGGGCTTTAATGAGATGAAATGTATGGAAATAAGGTAGTCACCACTCGATGGTAAGAACCCGCCCGGGGAAGTTTCAACTTTGCAAAATAGTATAAAATAGGCGATAGTGAACTGATATTGTTTACCTACCTTTTTACATTATGTCCTGTTTAACATCTTTCTCAATTTGCCAACTTGCTGTCACGAAACTCTAACCCCAAAAGATGAGCTGCAAGAGGTGACTGTTACTTTCACTTGGTAGAATAGAATCCATCTATTATTTACTTATTTATTCATCACAAGTTAAATAAAGTGACTGCATATCTGTTAATTTAAGATGGGGACTGAATGTGACACTTTTAAAGACTGGAGCAAGACTCTATAAAAGATAAAATATTTTTTCTGTTATTTTGTTCTGTGCATGGACAACATTGACACTGATGATCCATTCGTACTTTCACAATACTTCACACAATCATTTTCTTTGCCAATATGCTTGAAATCAAACATCAAGAATGTGCAGTTCTAGGGTTAGTCTCACTCTCCCAGTGTTAATTAACTTAGTGATTGGAATGTTAGTCTTGTACATTTTACACAATGAACTACCAAGCTAAATAAATATGGTATGTTTGAAACCCAGATATTTTACAATAAATGTATTCTAATTCATTTTTGTGCCTTCAGTTCTATAAGATGTTCATTCCTTTCTCTCAAAAGCTTGATCTGTTTGACGCATTTCCTTTTCCAATTTGGAAGTTAATTGTTCTTTAAAACATGCACAATCTTGCAGTTCCATTCATTTCCTGTCTCACTGATGGAAAAACTTTGAACCTTGGATTTGTGCTTCAATCAAATTTGCATCAAAATAAATTGCATTTATCGTTCAAGCATGTTATCCATTCCAAGTATGAAAATGCAAATACGTAAAGGAGATGATAAATATAAGATTCAAAAATAGATAATGTTTTCTGTGTTGTTTCTTCACTGGCTAAAACAAAGACATATTTCAAAACTCTTCAGGAATTCCCACTGTCACATGTTGTCATTGTTGCAAAACCTGAAGACTATGCTTCTTTTATTCTTTAGTTGTATTGATAGCTATGAAGGTGTTTATTGACCCATCCCTAATTGCCCTGAAGAAGGTGATGGTGAGCTGCCTTCTTGGATTACTGCAGCCCTTGAGGTATAGGGGCACATGCAGTGCTGTTGGGACCGAGTCCCAGGATTTTGATCCAGTGATATATTTCCAAATCACAATATTATCAATGCTCTTTTTGTCTACATGGTAGAGGTCACAGACTTGAAAGGTGTTTTTGAAGGAACCTTGTGGTGATTGTGGTAGCACTTCTTATAAATGTATACACAGCAGACATTGTGCATCAATGTAACGGGAGTGAATATCATTGACTTATGACCATAGGAAATCAGGAGCAGAAGTAAGCCTATTGAGCCTGTTGCACCTTTCAATAAAACCATGGCTAATGTGTTTATTCTTTTGAATTCAACGTTCCAAACTATCCCCAATTTAACATTATATTCCCCTGCCTAACAATAATCCATTCACCTCCAGTTAAAAATACTCAATGAGCCTGCGTCCATCACTTTGTAAGGTAGAGAAGTCCAAAGTCTCACAACTCTCAGAAATTAAAAAAAATTCCCTCATCTTTGTCCTAATGGAGTGACCTCTAATTTTAAAACAGTTCTCCCTAGTTCCGGACTGATGCACAAGAGGAGGTTTTCATTTCCATGTCCATTTTGTCAAGGCCATTCAGGATCTCACATACTTCAATCAAGTCACCTCTCATTTTTCTAAACTCCATTAGAAACAAGCTCAGTCTGTCCAACCTTTCCCCAAGAGATAAGCAACTCAATCCAGATATCAATTTATTAAAACTCCACTGAACTGCCTCCGATGCATTTACATTTTTGGTTTGACAAGAAAACTATAACGGCACACAATACTCGAGACGGGGTCTCACAAATGTCTGCAATAACTAAAATATAAAGCCCTACTTTTACATTTAATTCATCTCATGATAAAGGATATCATCACTTTAGCCTTCTTAATTATTTGCTGTATTTGCTCACTAACATTTTGTGACTCATGTATCAGAACACTTAAGTTTCTCTGCACCTTGGAATCTGCAATCATTCTGCATTTAAGCAAAATTCTACTTTATTATTCTTCTTGCCAAAATGAACAACTTCATGTTTCCATATTATACTGCCAGATCTTTGCCCATTCACTCAATTTATTTCTGTCTACAATCACCTTATATTTTTCTGCCTATCTTTGGGTCATCTGCAAATTTAGCTACCAGGCTCACCCTCCTTTCATCTGAGTCAGTAATGTCAATTGTAATAAGTTGAAGTTCCAGTACAGAACCCCACAGGAGTCCACTCGTTGCAACCTGCCTATCAGGTAATGACCAATTTATACGTAATTTTTGTTCTCTATCTATGCCATGGGCTTTTATTTTCCACAGTAGCCTCTGATGTGGCACCTTATTAAATTCCTCCTGGAAATCCAAGTACAGTGCAACCACAGGCTTTCCATTTATCCACAGCATATGTTACTCCTTCAAAGAACTCTAATAAATTGGTCAAACATGATTTTCCTTTCATGAAACCACACTGAATTCCTGATTAACTTGAGTTTTTCTAAGTGTGCAGCTATAATCTCTTTAATGATCAATTCTGACACCTTACCATTACAGACACCAAGCTGGCCTACAGTTTCCTGTTTTCTACCTCCCTCCATTCTTGAACAGAGGGGTTATATTTGCTATTTTCAAGCCTGACAGAACCTTTCCTGAATCTAGGGAATTTTGGAATATTAACACCAACACATCTACTACCTCTAGAACAAATTCTTTACAACCCTAAAATGTTGAAGGCGATGGATGTGAGTGGATTGATTTGTCCTGGATGGTGCTGAGTGTCTAGAGTGTTGGTGGAGCTGCATTCATCCAGGTAAGTGGGGATTATTCCATCTCATTCCTGATTTGTGCCTCGTAGATAGTGGACAGGCTTTGGGGACTCAGGAGGTGAATTGCTCATTGCAGAATTCTTAGCGTCTGACCTGGTCTTGTAGCCACTTTACGTGTATAGCTAGGCTGGTTCAGTTTCTGTTAATGGTAACCCCCAGGATGTTGATAGTTGGGGGTCCAACAATGATAATATTGTTGAATATCAGGGGGCGGTGGTTAAATTCTCTCTTGTTTAGGATAGTCATTTCCTGACACCTATGTAGCATGAATGTTATTTGCCACTTGACAGCCAAGCCTGAATATCGTCTGGGTCTTGATGCAAATGTGCACTACCTGCATTAGTATCTGAGTATCTGCAGATGGTTGCTAAACATTTGCAGTCACCAGTGACCATCCAAACCTCTGACCTTATGATGGAGGAAACTCATTGCCAAAGCAATCGATGACGACTAAATGTCAGGCGCTACCCTGAAGATCGCCTACAGAGATGTCCCACACCCAAGATGATTGGCCTTCAAAACCCAACCATCTTCCAAATGCTAGGGGGAAGTGAATGGTGTGGTGGATGGCAAGCAGTAGGAAGTTTCCATGTCCATATTTGATCTGAAGGCATACCTTTCAAAGGGATCCAGAGTCAATGATGAAGACTCCTAGCAGAATAAGTATTGGCCTAGCCAGTGACACCAACATCATACAAATGAATAATAAACAGCTCCCTCTCATCCTTATACTACTGGCACTTCCGGTGAGTCTCTCCTACCTATTGGACTGGACATAACCACAGACGGTGGCAGTAGTGTCTTGATTCTAGAATTAGGGGATATAATGTGACAATTAAGGCCAGACTATTCAGGAGAGATGTTAGGAACCACTTCTACACACAAAGGGTGATAAACGTTTAGAACTCTCTTCCACAAATGGTGGAAGTTGCTGAATCAGTTGTTAATTTTAAATCTGAGAATGATAATTTTTTCTGTTAAGCAAAGATATTAAGGGATAACAGCTAAAGACAGGTACATGGAGTTAGACCACAAATCAGCCATGATCTCATTAAATGATTGACAGAGTCAAGGGCTGAATGGCCTTATGCCTATGCCTATGCCTATGCCTATGACATCGCTTGAAAGGTTTAATTTCATGTGAATGACTATATCAGGCTAACAAATCAGTAGGACAGTTCTTCTAGTTTTGATACAAGCCCTTAGATGCTAATAAGGAGGAATTTGTAGGGTTTGTACTTGTCATTTCCAGTGCCTAAGTCAATCGGTTTCATTTGTTCAGATTTCATAATAATTTTATACCATTGAATTTCTGGTTACTACATTGCTATGAGTCTGGATTCACATGTAGTTCTGACCAGGTGAGGTCATCAGATTTCCTTCCCTAAAGCGTGTCACTAAAATAGTTGGTTTTTTTCAACAATAGTCCATGGTTTCACATGATCACCATTAGACCAGCTATTAATTCCGGATTTGTTAATTGCATTTAAATTCCACCAGGTACCATGGTGGAATTTGAATCCATGTTCCCAGAGTATTAGCCTACAATCTAAATTACTAGTCTATTGAAATTATCACTACATCTACACCTCCTCCCCAATCTGCAGCATAGCCATCTCAAGGCTGGAGCCCATAGTGCGGTGCCACCGACTGTTTGTGATATGATTTAATGAGATCATATAGTCATCCTTTCACCTCTGGAATGTTTTGAGTTGGACGGAGGACACTCCCTGCTACTTAGATATGATGCTATTAGAAAGCAGCAGTCTACAGCAGTCTCCAATTAGCTTAATTCCTGTTTCATACACGTATTTATTACCCCTTTAGCTTGAGGTGCATAATGTTTGTTTCAGACAAATGTTTGTGATTTGCATCCTTTATGGTGCCTGGCTCATTTGAGGTGAGGGTCAGAAGATCAGAACTAAAACTTGTTCCCCTAGTTTACTCCTACATCTTGTAATTCTTTACATCATCAAATATTTATCCAGTTTTTTTCATTTATTCATTTCTGGAATGTGGACGTTGCTGGCTGGCCAGCATTTATTGCCTGTCTTTAGTTGCCCTTGAGAAGGTGGTGGTGAGCTGCTTTCTTGAATGGATGCAGTTCACCTGTTGTGGGTTGACCCATATCACCCTTCGGGAGGGAATTCCAGGATTTTGACCCAACGACAGTGAAGGAATGGAGATATATTTCCAAGTCAAGATGGTGAGTAGCTTGGAGGGGAACTTGAAGGTGGTGGTTTTACAATATATCTGCTGCTCTTAACCTTCTAGGTGGAAGTAGTCATGGGTTTGGAAGCTGCTGTCTGAGAATCTTTGGTGAATTTCTACAGTGCATCTTGTAGCTAGTACACACTGCTGCTTCTGAGTGTTGGTGGTGGAGGGAGTGAATGTTTGTAGATGTAGTGCCAGTCAAGTGGGCTGCTTTGTCCTAGATGGTGTCAAGTTTCTTGCGTGTTGTTGGGGCTGCACCCATCCAGGCAAGTGGGGACTATGCCATCACACTCCTGATTTGTGCCTTGTAGACGGAGGACAGACTTTGGGGAGTTAGGAGGTGAGTTACTCGCCACAGTATTCCGAGCCTCTGACCTATTCTTGTTGCCATTGTGTTTATGTGTTAAGTCCAGTTGAGTTTCTGGTCAATGATAACCCCCAGGATGTTGATAGTGAGGGATTCAGCGATGCTAGCACCACTAAATGGCAAGGAGCGGTGGCTGGATTGACTCTTATTGGTGATGGTCATAGCCTGGCATTTGTGTGTCATGAATGTTACTTGCCACTTGTCAGCCCAAGCCTGGATATTGTCCAGATCCTGCTTCATTTGAACATGAGCTGCTTCAGTATCTGAGGAGTCATGAATGGTGCTGAACATTGTGCAGTCATCATCGAACATCCCCACTTCTGAGCTTTCTTTTTATTTATTCATTTTTGTGGGATGTGGATATCAATGGCTGGCCAGCATTTTCATTGTCCATTCCTAGTTGCCCTTAAGAATGTGGTGGTGAGCTGCGTTCTTGAACCACTGCAGCCCACCTGCAGTGGGTTGACCCACAATGTCCTCAGAATCACAAATGTTGCTGAACATTGTGCAATCCTCGGTGAACATCCCCATTTCTGACCTTATGATGGAGGGAAGGTCATTAAGGAAGCAGCTGAAGATGGTTGGGCCTAGGGCATTACCCTGAGGAACTCCTGCAGAACTGTCCTGGAGCTGAGATTACTGACATCCAACAACTACAACCATCTTCTTATGTACCAGGTATGACTCCAACCATCAGAGAGTTTGTCCCCTGATACCCATTGATTTCAGTTTTTGATAGGGCTCCTTGATGCCACACTTGGTTGAATGCAGCCTGATACCAAGGGCTGTCACTCTTACCTCACCTCTGGCGTTCATGTTTAAACCAAGGCTGTAATGAGGTCAGGAACTGAGTGACCCTGGAAGAACCCAAACTGGGCGTCACTGAGCAGGTTACTGCTGTACAGGTGCTGCTTGGTAACACTGTTGATGACACCTTCCATCACTTTACTGATGACATAGAGTAGACCAATGGGGCAGTAACTGGCTGATAGAATGTGTTCTGCTTTTCATGAGCAGGACGTACTTGGGCAGTTTTCCACTTTAAGGGGTAGATGCTAGTGTTATAATTATACTGGAACAGCTTGGCTAGGGGAATGGCAAGTTCTGGAGCACAATTGTTCAGTGCTATTGAGAGAATGATGTCAAGGCCCATAGCCTTTGCAGTATCCAATGTTTCCAACAGTTTCTTGATATCATGTGGAGTGAATCAAATTGGCTGAAGACTGCTCTCTGTGATGATGGAGAACCACTGGAGGAGGCTGAGTTGCATCATCCACTAGGCACTTCTGACTGAAGATTGCTGCGAATGCTTCAGCCTTATCTTTTGCACTGATGTGCTGGGCTCTTCCTTCATTGAGGATGTTGATATTTGTGGAGATTCCTTCTCCAGTGAGTTGTTTAATCATCCAGCATCATTCAATTCTGGATATGGCAGGACTGCAGAGCTTAGATCTGATCCATTGGTTGAGGGATCACTTAGTTCTGTCTATCGCTTGCTGTTTTCCCTGTTTGGCATGCAAGTAGTACTGTTTTGTGGCTTCACCAGGTTGATACCTCATCTTCAGGTATGCCTGGTGCTGCTCCTGGCATGCCCTCCTGCACTCTCCATTCAACCAGAGTTGATCCCCGGGCTTGATGGTAATGGTTGAGTGGGGGGTATGCCTGGAAATGAGGTTACAGATTGTGCTGGAGTACAATTCTGCTGCTGTTGATGGCCCACAGTGCCTCATGGATGTTCAGTCTTGAGTTGCTAGATCTGTTCGAAGTCTGTCCCATTTAGCACAGTGATAATACCACACAAAGGAGGTTATTCCCGATATGAAGGCGGGACTTCATCTCCATAAGGACTGTGCGATGGTCACTCTTAACAATACTGTCATGGACAGATGTATCTGCAGCTGACAGAGTAGTAAGGACGAGGTCAAGTATGTTCTTCCCTCTTGTTGGTTCCCTCATCACCTGTCACAGACCCAGTCTAGCAGCTATGTCCTTTAGGACCCGACCAGCTCAATCAGTAGCACTGCTGCTGAGCCACACTTGGTGGTGAACATTGAAATCCCCCACCCAGAGTACATTTTGTTCCTTTAATTTTCCATCCCTCCATCTGTATGCCTTGAATACATCTACCTCATTGGTAAAGTATTTAAAGTTGGAATGTCTCATTCAGGTTTGAGTCCTAAATTAGTTTTAATGTTGTTTTGTTTCAAACTTTTCACCCTCACTCTACAATGACATTTTGAGTTAAATGTATCTGTTTGGCAAGAAGTAACGAAATCCCCAAAGCAGCTCAGCACAAATGGAGACATTTCTTGAGTTGGTAAGATTCCAATACACAATTTCATAAAGGAACAATATATGTTGAAGGCTGTTTCCTGCTGCAACATAGACAGGAATTTGCAGCTTTGAAGGTTTGATTGAGTTGCAAGTTTATATTTGTACATGGACCTTGGCTAAAGCTGTCGACGTGGGATTGAAAGTGTTAAAATTAAGATATGGATTTCTCAGGGCATGGAAGGCAATAATGTACAGGGCAAATTCTGTTTCAACCTTTGCTCCTTTTTGAAGTTTCAGGTGTTTTAGTTTCTTTTCAATATTTATCCAGGAATTTTCCATTACTTGTTGGTTTCACTGATGAATTTCATCTTTTGAAATGTTTTATCTGAGTCCGTCAATTGTGTCTCGCTCAGTTCTTGGGCG
This sequence comes from Ginglymostoma cirratum, assembly GCA_024137785.1. Taxonomy (NCBI): domain Eukaryota; kingdom Metazoa; phylum Chordata; class Chondrichthyes; order Orectolobiformes; family Ginglymostomatidae; genus Ginglymostoma; species Ginglymostoma cirratum. The sequence goes on along the minus strand of JAHRHZ010000159.1, from coordinate 983,508 downwards.
CTAAATGGGGGCTTAAATTATTTTAAATTATTAGCTGGTGGGTATGAAGAATGGCACCTACCAAATAGATTAAAGCAGAAGAAATGGAAAAACTGAGTGATTGCTAAATAGATTTCTGTATAAACTTGCATTGTGTACTGGCACTGTGTAAAATCACACTGTATAAACTCTCACTGTGTATTGGTACTATGTAAACTCACACTGTGTGCACTGGTAGAATCCCTACAGTGTGGAAGTAAGCCAATCAGCCCATTGAGTCCATTCCAACCCTCCAAAGAGCATCCTGCCCAGGTTCACTGCCCTACCCTATCCCTGTACACTTCATTTCCCATGGCTAATCCACCTAGCCTGCACATCTTTAGACTGTGTGAGGAACTCACTCAGACAAGGGTAAAATATGCAAACTCCACACAGTTGCCTGAGGTAGAATCAAACCTGGGCCCCTGGTGCTGTGAGGCAGCAGTGCTAACCACTGAGTCATCTTACTGCCCGTGGTCCTGTGTAAGACCAGGCTGTATAATTTCACACTGTGTACTGGTTCTATGTAAACTCACACTGTGTGTACTGTACTGTGTGAAATCACAATTTATAAACTCACAATGTGTACTGGAACTGTGTAAACTCAGATTGTGTGTGCTGGTGCTGTATAAGCTGGACTGTGTAAACACACACTGCATAAACCTGCACTCAGCAAAGTGGCCTACGGAAGTCCTATGGCCCTTTGCAGACTCGCAGTGTGCAAACTCGCACTGTGCAGTGCTGTATAAACTTGAGCTGTGTGAAGTGGCTCTATGTGAACTGGTTCTGTGTTTTCTTTGGAATTCTTTATCACAGTTGCTTAAAATAGGCAGTTGAGTTTTGTAAGCAGTTTTCAGAAAGTTTATTTAGTTTGTTAAGAAGTGGCAATTAGATACGATGCAGTATTCAGTTGGATAAAAAGGGAAATATATAACCTGCAACAGTTGAGAATGCTTTGCTGATCCCAAAGCCATTCTGTAGAATGATAAAGCAGGAACAGCAGTTTTGGAGTGGAGGACTGTTCGTCTCTGATATTGTGCAGTCTTCAATGGTAGTCTTTGACAGTGACAAGCTTTGTTCTTCATTGGGATGACCTAAGAGATCTCCTGGTCTTCTCCCAAAAAAATGGTGATTCATTCCACTAGATCCTCTCTCTCTTCCCAAATATCCCTGTTTCCCTTATTTTGGGGGTTGGCTATCCACACTCTGTCAATCACCTGTCTGAATCATTTAGGCCAATGACCATGGCCAACTACTCATGATGATAGGATTACTGCTGTCCCTTTCTCAATTCCATTTGAAGGTTAGTTTTAATTGCTTTTAAAAACTAAATCTCCCCCAAACACAGCATTCATGGTAGGTCAGTGTGGCACTCAATACATCTTTTGTTTACATTTCTAGAAGGGTAGTTACTATCGTAAATCAGTTAAATGAGGTCTCATGTTACGCAGGAAATATTCAATACAGAACATAAAAATAATTCAGTTTTTAAAAGGACACTCCAATATACGACACCTGAGTGAACTGTGTCTTTGTGAATTCCCACCACATAAACTTGTACTCTGTGAACTGGCGCTGTATAAATTTGTTCTGCATAAACTGGCTCTGTGTGAGCAGCAGCGTGAAGTAGATTTGTGTGAACACACACTGTATGCATCTGACCCTCTTTGAATTAACACTGTGAAAACTTGCATTGCAGGCGTTGGCTCTGTGTAAAGTGGCCCTGGATAAACTGGCACTGTCTAAATGGAAACTGTGCGACCTCACATTCTGAGAAGTGACACTGTATAAACTCATTTGCTGTAAACTGCCTTTTGCAAACTAACGTTGGGCTAACTCACAATGTGTAAATTTACACAGTGTAAACTGACACAGATTGATGAGGGCAAAGTAATAACCTTGTTCACATAGAAGAGAATAGCCTTTATTGTCACATGTACTCGATGAGTATAGTGTAAAGTTTATATGTCGCCAATTACGGCGCCAACTTAAATACAAAGGTACCTAGGCACAGCTTCTTTAGTTTCAAGATTTGGACTTTAGCAAGCCTTTGACAAAGTTCAGCATGATAGACAAATTAGTAAAGTTAGATCACATGGGATTTAGGGAGAGTTCTTCAAATGCATACAAAATCGGCATAATGACTGGAGACTGAGGGTGGTGGTGGTGCACGGTTGTTTTTCAGAATGGAGGCCTGTAATCAATGGTGTTTCAAAGGAATCAGTGCTGGGTCCACTTCTGATAGTGATTTATATCAATGACTTGAATGAGAATTTAGGAGACGTAATTAGTAAATTTGTGGATTACACCAAAATTGACGGCTTGGTAGACAGTGAAGAAGGTTATCTAAGACTACAAAGAGATCTTGATCATTTGGGTCAAAGGGCTAAGGAGTGGCAGATGGAGTTTGATTTGAATAAATGTAAGGTATTTGAATAAATGTAAGGTATTTCATTTTTGTAAAACAAACAAAGGCAGGACTTATAGAATTTAAGGTCGGGCCATGGGTAGTGCTGTATAACAGAGAGACTTGGAGCTCAGGTGACAGCATGTTTAAGAAGACATTTAGCACACTTGCCCTCATTGCTCAGACCTTTGAATAAAGCAGTTGAGATGTCATGTTGCAGCATGCTTGCCTTCATTGCTCAGGCCTTTGAGTATAGCAGTTAGGATGTCATGTTGAAATTGTACAGGATGTTGGCGAGGCCTTTTCTGGACTACTGTGTACATTTCTGTTCATCCTGTAATAGAAAGGATATCATTAAATTGGAGAGGGTTCAGAAAAGATTTCCTAGGAAGTTGCTGGGAATGGAAGATTTGAGTTATAAAAATACACTGGAACCTTTTCACTGGAGCACAGGAGGTTGAGGGGTGATCTTATAGAGATCTATAAAGTCATGAGAAGCATAGATAAGCTGAATAACAAGGATCTTTTACCTAGGATGGGGGTGTTCAAGACTAGGGGACATATTTTAAAGTTGAGAGGACAAAAATTTAACAAGAATATGAGGGGCAACTTTTTTACAGAGAATGTTTCGTATGTGGAATGAACGACCAGAGGAATTGGTGCATGCAAGTACAGTTACAATATTTCAGACATTTGGATAAGTACATGAAAAGGAAAGGTTTGGAGGGATATGGGCCAAAGACAGGCAAGTGGGACCAGTTTGGTTTGAAACATGCTCAGCTTGGGCTAGTTGGACCAACGAGTCTGTTTCCATGTTGTATGATTCTATGACTCTATAACTAACTCAATCTCTCATCAAATGTCAGTCCTGCCATTTCAGGAATCAATTTGGTAACCCTTCACTGAATTCTCTTTATAGCAAGAACATTCTTCCTATGAAAAGGCAACCAAACTCATACAATATTTCAGCTGGGGTCTCACCTGTATAATTGCAGCAAGACATCCTTTTTCCTGTATTCAATCCTCTCACTATGAAGGCCAATGCAGCATTTGCCTCCCTAACTATCTGCTGCACCTGCTCACTTACTTACAGTGACTGCTGTATGAGGATACCAAGGTCTTGAACATTCCACTCTGTCAATTTACATCCATTCAAATAATAATCTGCCTTACCATTTTTTGCCACCAAAGTGGATAACCTCACATTTATCCACATTATACTTTATCTGCCTTGTATTTTTCCACTTACTCAGCCTATACAAATCACACTACAACATCTCTGCATCCTCCTCACAGCCTACCCTTCCACCCAGCTTTCTGTCATCTGCAAATTTTGAGATATTACATTTAAGACCATAAAACCATGATATCCTTCCTTAAATAAGGAGACCAAAACTTCTTAAAGTACTTCAGATGTAGTCTCACAGCACCTTGTACAGTTCCAGAAAGACTCCCCTGCTTTTGTATTCTGAATCCCCTTGAAATAAGGGCCAGCATTCTATTAGCCTTCCTGAATACTTGCTGCACCTGTGTATTAGTTTTTGTCCTTCGTGTACAATTCCCCCGAAGACCCTTTGTGTTGCAGCTTTCTGCAGTTTCTCTCCATTTAAATAATATTCTGTTCCTTTGTTCTCCCTTCCAAAATAAACATCTTCACATTTTCCTGCATTGTATACCATTTGCAAACATTTGCCTACTTACTTAACCTATCAAAATCTCTCTGTAAACTTTTTCTTTCCAGCTATTTTTGTGTTGTTTGCAAATTTCGCTACATTACATTTGTTTCTTTCTTCTTATATATATTATAAACAGTTGTGACCCCAATACTGATCCCATGAACTCCACAAGTTGCCAACCTGAAAAAAGAACCCCTTATCTCTACTCCCATTTTCCTGCCCATGAGACAGTTCTCTATCCATGCCAATATACTACCTTCAATATAATGGACTGTTATCTTAGGACTTGACCTTTTGTGAGGCACCTTTTTGAATGCCTTCTGGAAGTCCAAATACAATATAACTGCTGGTTCCCCTCTGTCCACTTTGGTTAACCTCAAAAAACTCGATTAAAGTAGTCAAACATAGTTTGTCTTTAATGATGCCATGCTGACGCTGCTCAATTAGCTTATGATTTTCCAAATATTCTGCTATTAGCTTCCTTAATAATTGATTCCAATATTTTTCCAACAATAGAAGTTCAGCTGATCGGCCTATAGATATCAGAGATAATAGGAACTGCAGATGCTGGAGAATCCGAGATAACAAGGTGTAGAGCTGGATGAACACTGCAGGCCTGCTCCTATGATGCTGCTTGGCCTGCTGTGTTCATCCAGCTCTACGCCTTGTTATCTCGGCCTATAGATATCCTCTTTTAGCCTCCTTCCCTTTTTGAATAGGGGTATCACATTTGACGTTTTCCAATCCTCTGGTACTTCTCCAGAATCCAAGGATTTTTTGGAAAATTACAACCAATGCATTCACTATCTCTGTAGCTACCTCTTTTAGGATCCTAGGATGCAACTCCCATTAGTTTGGCTAATACTACTTCTTTTGTGATGGTGATGATAATTAATTCCTCTTGCATATGCTTTAGTATTAATGGGATGTTCAAATTATCTTCCACCATAAAGACTGATACAAATACTTGTTTAACTGCATGCCATTTCCTTGTTCCTCAAAATTGCCTCCCCAGTTTCATTTTCTAACTATCTATGTTCACTTTGACACCTCTCTTCCTTTTTATATAGTTACAGTAGCCCTTGTTACCTGCTTTTAAAATCCTCACTAGCTTGCCGTTTTAATTTATTTTCACTGTCTTTAATATCTTTTTAGTTCACAGTTGCCGGATTCTGAATTTGTTTTAAATTTCAATGTTATCACTAACTTTGGCCTCTTTATCTGCTTTTACTTTCAACTTAATTCTCTTCTTAACTTCCTTGGTTAGCCATGGTTGTTTTGTTCCTCTCTTAGACTTTCCCCCCTTATTAAGAAGCATTTTTGCTGACAGTCATAATTACGTCAATAAATATTTTCCACAGCTTGCTTACTGTCATTCCTGCTAACCCATCTACCAAGCTCACTTTCACCAGCCGATCCTCATTTCATTGTAATTCCCATGAAGTTGTTTCCAACCTAGGTTTCTCATTCTCAAACTGAATATTAAATTCTATCACATTATGATCACTGCTTCCCATGGTATGTTTTACTCAGAGGTCATTTGTTAAATCTGCCTCATTACCCATTGCCAGGTCCAAGATAGCCTATTTTGTGATTGGCTCTGTAAGGTATTCCTGTGGGAAACTAACCCTAATGCACTCTATGAATTTGTTGTTGTAACTACTTTTTACAATTTGATTAACCCAATCAACATGAAGGTTAAAGTCACACATAGTTGTCATCCCTGTGGCTTGATTTGATTTGATTTATTGTCGTCACTTGTACCTAAGTACAGTGTAAAGTCTCGTTTTCCGAGCAGTACAGGCAGATCATAGCAAACAAGGACATACAGAACATAGGGATATTTTTTCTATTCATTTGTGGGATGTGGGAGTCATTAGCTGGCCAGCATTTCTTGCCTATCCCTAGCCGCCCTTGAGAAGGTTGTGGTGAGCTGCCTTCTTGAACCGCTGCAAGTCCTCCTGCTGTGGGTTGACCCATATCACCCTTAGGGAGGGAATTCCAGGATTTTGACCCAGAGACAGTGAAGGAACGACGATATATTTCCAAGCCAGGATGGTGAGTGACTTGGAGTGGAACTTGGAGGTGGTGGTGTTCTCATGTATCTGCTGCCCTTGTCCTTCTAGATGGAAGTGGTCATGGGTTTGGAAGGTGCTGTCTGAGGATTTTTGGTGAATTTCTGCAGTGCATCTTGTAAATAGTACCCACTGCTGGTACTGAGCGTTGGTGGTGGAGGGAGTGGACGCCTGTGGATGTGATTCCAATCAAGCGGGCTGCTTTGTCCTGGATGGTGTCAAGCATCTTCAGTGTTGTTGGAGCTGCACTCATCCAGGCAAGTGGGAAGTATTCCATCACATTCCTGAATTGTGCCTTGTGGATGGTGGACAGGATTTGAGGAGTCAGGAGGTAAGTTACTCGCCACAGTATTCCCAGGTTCTGATCTGCTCTTGTAGCCACTGTGTTTTTGTGGTGAGTCCAGTTGAGTTTCTGGTCAATGATAACCCCCAGGATGTTGATAGTGGGGGATTCAGTGATAGTAACACCATTGAATGTCAAGGGATTATGTCTTAAGATTATCTCTTATTGGTGATGATCATAGCCTGGCATTTGTGTGGCGCGTCAGGAGAAACTTCTTCACCCAAAGGGTTGTGAATCTGTGGAATTCCCTGCCCAGTGAAGCGGTTGAAGCTACCTCGCTGAATGTGTTTAAGGCAAGGCTAGATAAATTTTTGAACAGTAAAGGAATTAAGGGTTATGGTGAGTGGGTGGGTAAGTGGAGCTAAGTCTCAAAAAGATCAGCCATGATCTTATTAAATGGCAGGGCAGGCTCAAGGGGCTGGATGGCCGCCTCCTGCTCCTAGTTCTTATGTTCTTATGAATGTCACTTGCCACTTGTCATCCCAAACCTAGATATTGTCCAGATCTCATTTCATGTGAACATGGACTGTTTCAAAATGTGAGCAGTCACAAATGGTGCTGAACATTGTGCAATTATTGATGAATGTTCCCACTTCTGACCTTATGATGGAGGGAAGGTTATTGATTAAGCAGCTGAAGATGGTCCAGCCTAGGACACTACCCTGAGGAACTCCTGCAGAGGTATCCTGGAGCTGAGATGACTGACATCCCACAACCACAACCATCTTCCTATGTGTCAGGTATGACTCCAATCACTGGAGCATTTGCCCCCTGATATCCGTTGATTCCAGATTTGCTAGGGCTCCTTGATGCCACACTCGGTCAAATGAAGCCTTGATATCAAGGGCTGTCACTTTCACCTCACCTCTGGAATTCAGCTCTCTTGTCCATGTTTGAGCCAAGGCTGTAATGCAGTCAGGAGCTGAGTGGCCTTGACGGATCTCAAACCGGACGTCACTGAGCAGGTGCTGCTTGATAGCACTGTTGATGACATCTTCCATCACTTTACTGATGATCGAGAGGAGACTGATGGGACGATAAGTTACCGGGGTGGATTTGTCCTGCTTTTTGTGTACAAGACATATCTGAGCAATTTTCCACATTGTCGGGTAGATACCAGTGTTGTAACTGTGCTAGTTCTGGAGCACAGGTCTTCAGTCCTATTGCCAGAATGTTATCAGGGCTGGTAGACTTTGCAGTATCCAGTGTCTCCAACCATTTCCTGATATCAAGTGGGGCGAGTTGAATTGGCTGAAGACTGCTATCTGTAATGCTGGGGACCACTGGAGGAGGCCAAGATGGTTCATCTACTCAGCACTTCTGACTGAAGATTGCTGCGAATGCTTCAGCCTCATCTTTTGCACTGATGTGCTGGGCTCTTCCATCATTGAGGATGGGGATATCTGTGGAGCTTCCTCCTCCAGTGAGTTGTTTAATTATCCACCACCATTCATAACTGGATGTGGCAGGACTGCAGAGCTTAGATCTGATCCATTGGTTGTGGGATCGCTCAGCTCTGTCTATCACTTGCTGCTTTCGCTATTAGGTGTGCAAGTAGTCCTGTTTGGTGACTTCACCAGGCTGATACCTCATCTTCAGTTATGCCTGGTGCTGCTCCTGGCACACCCTTCTGCATTCCAGGGTTGATCCCCTGGCTTGATGGTAATGGTTGAGTGGGGGATATGGCGGGCAATGAGGTTACAGATTGTGCTGGAGTACAATTCTGCTGCTGTTGATGGCCCACAGCGACTCATGGATGTTCAGTCTTGAGTTGCTAGATCTGTGCAAAGTCTGTCCCATTTAGCACGGTGATAGTGCCACACAACACGATGGAGGTTGCTCTCAATGTGAAGGCGGGACTTCGTCTCCACAAGGACTGTGCGATGGTCACTCTTAACAATGCTGTCATGGACAGATGCATCTGCAACTGGCAGATTGGTAAGGATGAGATCAAGTATGTTTTTCCCTCCTGTTGGTTATCTCACCACCTGCCGCTGACCCAGTCTAGCAGCTATGTCCTGTAGGACCCGAACAGCTCAATCAGTAGTACTGCTGCTGGGTCACTTTTGGTGGTGGACACTGAAATCTCCCAATCAGAGTACATTTTGTGCCCTTGCCACACTCAGTGCTTCCTCTAAGTGTTGTGCTTAGTCAGAGTGAGGCATAAAGGTTAAACTGCACAGGGGGTGTGCAAAGCACGATCAACATTACTTGAAGTTGGAGAGGTCCATTCAGCAGTCTCATAACAGCAGAGAAGAAGCTGTTCTTGAACCTGTTGGCATGTGTGTTCAAGCTTCTGTATCTTCTGGCTGGTGGAAGAGGTTGTCAGAGAGCATTACTGGGGTGGGAGGAGTCTTTGATGATGTTGGCAGCCTTTCTGCAGCACCGAGAAAGGTAAATGGATTCCATAAATGGGAGGTCAGCTTCCATGATGGTCAGGGCTGGGGCACACAAATTTCTGTAGTTTCTTACAGCCCTGGGCAGACCAGTTGTTGTACCAGGCCATTATGCACTCGGATAGAATGCTTTCCATGGTGCATCTGTGAAAGTTGGTGAGTGACATGCCGCATTTCCTGAGCAGCCTGAGAAAGGAGAGACATTATTGTGCCTTCTTGACTGTGGCATCTACGTGGGAGGTCTGGGACAGGTTGTTGGTTATTGTCACTCCCAAGAACTTGATGCTCTTCACCCTCTCAACCTCAGTTCCTTTGATGTAGATGGGGTGGGGGGTGTTCTCCCCCTTTCTTCCTGAAGTCAATGATCAGTTTTTTTGTTTTGCTGACATTAAGAGAAAGGTTGTTATAATCGCACCATGACACAAAGCTCTCTACCTCCTTTCTGTATTTTGACTCATCGCTGTTAGATATCTTTCCCACTACAGTGGTGTTGTCAGCAAATTTGTAGATGACGTTCATTCAGAAACACAGTCATGGGTGTACAGGGAGTACAGTAGGGGGCTGAGAATGCATCCTTGACGGGATCCAGCGTAGAAGGTTATTGTGGAGGAGGTGCTGTTGTCTATCTTCACTGATTGTGGTCTGTGGGACAGGAAGCTGAAGATTGAGTTGCAGAGGGAAGAGCTGAGACCAAGGTCTCAGAGTTTTGAGATTAGACTGAAGGGGGTTATGGTGTTGAAGGCGGAGTTGTAGTCGATGAGTAGGAGTCTGACATAGGTGTCCTTGTTGTCCAGATGTTCCAGGGATGAGCTCAGGGCTAGGGAAGCGGTGTCTGCTGTGGACCTCTTATGTCGGTAAGCAAATTACAGGGGATCGAGGTGGGCTGGGAGACTGTAGTTGATGTGGACCATAACCAGCCTCTCGAAGCACTTCATTATTATGGAGGTCATAGCCACTGGCGGTTGTCATTAAAGCACACTGCTTGTGCACAACTATTCACTGCCTGCCCTTCTGTAAAGGACCCATTTATTCCTATACTTTGTTTTCTGTCTGCTAATCATTTTTCTATCCATCTTAATACAGTATTCCCAATCCCATGTGTAATTTTACACACTAATGTCTTACGTGGGACTTTGTTGAAAGCCTTCTGAAAGTCCAAATAAACCACATTCACTGCCTTCCCCCAATCAAGTTGACTAGTTACACCCTTGAAGTATTCCAGTAGATTTGTAAAGCCTGATTTCTCTTTTTAAAATCCATACTGACTTTGTCTGATTCTACCAATGTTTTCTAGGTACTTTGCTACAATATCCTTGGTAATGCACTCTAACCACTTCCCCGGTACTGACAAAAGACCAAAAGAACTGTAGATGCTGTAAATCAGAAACAAAAACAGAAGTTGCTGGAAAAGATGAGCAGGCCTGGCAGCATCTGTGAAGAAAAATCAGAGTTAATGTTTCAGGTCTGGTGACCCTTCCTCAAAAGCTGCGAGACCTACTGAGCTTTTCCAGCAACGTCTGTTTTTGTCCTCAGAACTGATGTCAGACTCACTGATCTACAATTCTCTGTCTTCTCTCTATTTCTGTTTGGAGAGCTACATTAGCCACCCTCCAATCTGTAGGAACTGTTCAAGAGTCTGTAGAATCTTTGAAGATGACAACCAATGCATCCACTATATCTAGGGTCACTTCCATAAGTACACTAGGATGTAGGTTACCAGGCCCTAACACCTACCTTCAATCCCAGTAGTTTCTGCAACACCATTTCTCTGCTAATACAAATTTGCTTCAGTTCCTCCCTCTCACTAAACCTTGTATTATCCATCATTTCTGGAACATTATTCATGCCATCCTTTGTGAAGGTCATCAGCCATTTCTTTGTCCCCATTATAAATTTCCCAATTTTGGATTGTAATGGACTTACATAAGTTTGCATCAATATTTTTCTCTTTACATACATATAGAAGCATTTACATTCACTTTTTAGGTTCCATGCAAGATTGTTCTCATGTCCTATTATCGCTTCTTAATTAAACTTTTGGTCTGCATTTGTTAACATGTGAACTTTTCTCAGTCTTCAGGTTTATTGATTTTCTTGCCAGTTTGTTTGCCACTTTTTTGAATCTATACTATCTGTAATTTCCCTATAAGCCATATATTGGTGAAAGTTCATGTTCCAGCCTGACATTACTGTAATGGTGAAGCAGTGTGTGATCAGTGCCCTCACAGTCGGTGTCACGGTGAAGCAGTGTGGGATCAGTGCCCTCACTCTCGGTGTCACGGTGACGCAGTGTGGGATCAGTGCCCTCACAGTTGGTGTCACGGTGAAGCAAACTGGGAATGGTGTCCTCCCAGTCGGAGTGACTGTGTAGCAGTCTGGCAATGGTGTTCTTAGTCACTGTCAGTCTGAGATTAGTGTCCTCACAGTCAGTGTCACAGTTAAACTGTCTGTGAATGGTGTCATCACGGTTGGTATCACGGCAAAGCAGCCTGGGATCGGGGTCCTCACAATCAGTGTCACAGTTAAAAAAACTGGGATCAATGTCCTCACAGTCAGTGTCACAGTTAAACTGTCTGTGAATTGTGTCCTCATAGTCAACCTACATGTGAAACAGTGTTGGATCGGTGTCCTCTCAGTGGATATCACGCTGACGCAGCCTGGGAAAGTTGTTCTCACAGTCGGTGTCACAGTGAAGAAGTAGGTGATTGGAGTCCTCAAAGTCAGTGTCACAATTACACCATCTGTGAAAAGTGTCCACACAGTAAGTGTCATGGGGAAGCAATCTTCGATGTGGGTCCCCACAGTTGGTGTTATGGTGAAGCAGTCTGGGAATGGTGTCATCACAGTCAGTATCATATTGAAGGTTCGGTGCTGGGACTGCAGCTGTTTACAATATACATTAATGATATAGATGAAGGCATTAAAAGTAATATTAGCAAATTTGCTGATGACACAAAGCTGGGTGGCAGTGTGAAATGTGAGGAGGATGTTATGAGAATACAGGTTGACTTGGACAGGCTAGGTGAGTGGACGGATGCATGGCAGATGCAGTTTAATGTGGACAAATGTGAGGTTATCCACACAGGCAAGAACAGGAAGGCAGATTACTATCTAAATGGAGTCAAGTTAGGTAAAGGGGAAGTACAATGAGATCTAAGTGTTCTCGTACATCAGTCAATGAAAGCAAGCATGCAGGTACAGCAGGCAGTGAAGAAAGCTAATGGCATGCTGGCCTTCATAACAAGAGGAATTGAGTATAGGAGCAAAGAGGTCCTTCTGCAGCTGTACAGGGCCCTGGTGAGACCGCACCTGGAGTATTGTGCGCAGTTTTGGTCTTCAAATTTGAGGAAGGACATTCTTGCTATTAAGGGAGTGCAGCGTAGGTTCACGAGGTTAATTCCCAGAATGGCGGGACTATCATATGTTGAAAGATTGGAGTGACTGGACTTGTATATGCTTGAGTTTAGAAGGATGAGAGGGGATCTGATTGAGACATATAAGATTATTAAGGGATTGGACACCCTGGAGGCAGGGAGCATGTTTCCGTTGATGGGTGAGTCCAGAACCAGAGGACGCAGTTTAAAAATAAGGGGTAGGCCATTTAGAACAGAGTTGAGGAAAAACTTCTTCACCCAGAGAGTGGTGGATATATGGAATGCTCTGCCCCAGAAGGCAGTGGAGGCCAAGTCTCTGGATACTTTCAAGAAAGAGATGGATACAGCTCTTATAGATAATGGAATCAAGGGTTATGGGGATAAGGCAGGAACAGGCTACTGATTGTGGATGATCAGCCATGATCATAATGAATGGTGGTGCTGGCTTGAAGGGCCGAATGGCCTACTCCTGTACCTATTGTCTATTGTCACTAGGAAGCTCAGGGGGACAGAAGGATCTTGGCGTGCTTGTCCACAGATCTCTGAAGGTGGCTGGACAAGTCAATAGTGTAGATGGGAAGACAAGTGGTACACTTGATTTTATCGGTTGTGGCATAGGTTGTGACAGCCAGGTGCTTATTATCAGTTGTGGCATAGGTTGTGACAGCCAGGTGGTTATGTTGGAGCTGTACAAAATTTTGTTTAGGCTGCAGCTGGAGCACTCTGAGCTGTTCTGGTCTTCACACAATAGGAAGGATATGATTGTCCAGAAGGAGATGCAGACGAGATCCACCAGGGTATTGCCTGGGATGGAGCATTTGAGCTATGAAGAGACGCTGTATCAGCTAGGGCTTCCTTTTCTTTCGAGTAGAGAAGCCTGAGAGGGGGCCTGATTGAAGTGTACAAGATTATGATGGACAAAGACAGTGTGGAGAAGAAACAGCTATTCTCTTTAGTTTAAGGGTCAGTAACAAGGGAACATAATTTTAAGGTGACAAAGAGGTTTATAGGGGAAATTGAGGGATTTTTTCCACCCTGAACATTGTGGAAATCTGGAATTCACTGCCTGGGAGGGTAGTTGAGGTGGGAAACCTCAGAACCTTCAAAACGTATATGGGTGAGCACTTGAAATGTCATAATGTTCAAGGCTATGGGCCAAGCACTGGGAAGTCAGAGATGTCTACCACAGAGATAAAAAAACACCTTTCAGTCCATTCACTCTGCGCCAGTCGAAAAAAAGCACCTAATTATTTTAATTCAGTTTTCCAGTACTTGGACCACAGCTCTGTCATCTCAAGTGTATATCTAAACAGTTCTTAAATGTAAATGGGCTGAAAGCATTCCCTCTGTTCGCTAAATGCTTTCTGCATTCTGTGTGCACAGATGGGTGAGTAGTCTGTGTGTCTATGTCTCTGTATCTACCTTGTTAGTATGTGAGCGAGTGAATGATGAATGAATGTGTGTACCCGAATGATGTGGAGGTGCTGGGGTGGACAAAGTCAGAAATCTCTCAACACCAGGTTATAGTCCAACAGGCTTATTTGAAAACACAAGCTTTTGGAGCCTCGGTCCCTCTTCAGGTGTTAGTGAGAGAGGTAGTATCAGACACAAAATTTATAAGTAAAAGGTCAAATATTCACACCATCCATGCGGATGTACTAAACAAACCTAAGATGCTGTTAAATCTTAATCAGTTAGAAGGTTTTAATTGATTAATATGTACTTGTAAATCCCTGAATTCCTTTCAAGTCATGGGCCTGAGAGAACTAAGTGTTTTATCAATGTAAAGAAATGGTGACATTTTAGGTTTGCCAATGCGTGGTAGGTGTAAGGTCTTGTTTAGAATCTGTTTGTTTTTCAGTTTGGAGTCAGACTGGTCTTATTTCTAAAGTAGGAATCTTTAAAATGCCACATTGATTGACTGTCTATAAATTGTGTGCTATTTGAACAAAATAAAATGTATCTGCAAATATAAATTCACCCCATAGATTCACGTGCGTGCGTGCGTGTGTGCATGTGTGTGTGTGTATGAAAGAGAGAGAGAGTGAGTGAGTGTGTGCATATGTGCATGAGAGAGAAGCAGGGGAGAGAGTGTGTGTGTGTGTGTGTGTATTTGTTGGGGACGAGTAGAGAGTATCTATGTGTGGGAGAGAGAAAGAGAGTGTATTTGCGTACATGTGTGTGTCTGTGTGTGTGTGTGAGAGAGAGATGGTGTGTGTGCATGTGAGTGTTTGTGTGAAAGTGTGTGAGAGAGAGAGAGAATGTGTGTGTGTGTTTGTGTGTGTGCGAGAGAGAGAGTGTGAGTGTGAGAGTGTGTGTGTGAGAGAGAGTGTATGTGTGTGTTTGTGTGTGAGATTGTGTGTGTGAGAGAGAGTGTCCCAATGCGTATATGTGTGAGAGAGTATCTGTGTGTGTGTGAGAGAGAGAGAAAGAGTGTGTCTCTGTGTGTGTGAGAAATATAGTGTATGTGTGAGAGAGACTGTCTTTGAGTGTGTGTGTGCGTGTGAGTTTGTGTGTATGAGTGTGTGTGTGAGAGTGTGTGTGTGTGAGAGAGAGAGAGTGTGTGTATGAGGGTGTGCGTGTGTGTGACAGAGAGAGTATGTGTGTGTATGTGTTTGCATGTGAGACTATGTATGTGAGAGAGTGTGTATGTGTGTGTGTGCAAGAGAGTGTTCATGTGTATGTGAGAGAGAGAGAGTGTGCATGTGTGTGTGTGAGAGAGAATGTGTGTGTATGTGTGTGTGTTAGAGAGAATGTATGTGTGTGTGAGAGTGTGTGTGTGCGTGAGTTTGTGTGTGAGAGAGAGTGTGAGAGAGAGTGTGTGTGAGTGTTTTTGTGTGTGTGTGAGTGTGAGAGTGATTTTGTGTGAGAGTGTGTGTGTGCGTGAGAGAGTGTGTGTACGAGGGTGTGTGTGTGTGAGAGAGTGTGTGCATGTGGGTGTGTGAGAGAGAGTGTGCATGTGTGTGTGTGAG
>JAHRHZ010000159.1:896855-968147 GCA_024137785.1 Ginglymostoma cirratum | reverse complement strand
TGTGAGAAAGACAGTGTGTGTGTGATAGAGTGTTCATGTGTGTGAGAGTGTGCATGTGTGTGTGAGTTTGTGTGTGTGTGAGTGTGTGTGTTTGTATGTGTGAGAGTGTGTTTGTGTGTGAGAGTGTGTGCATGTGTGTGTGTGAGAGTGTGTTCATGTGTGTGTGAGAGAGTGTGCGTGTGTATGTGAGAGTGTGTGCATGTGTGTGTGAGAGAGAGTATGCATGTGTGTGAGAGTGTGCATGTGTGTGTGTGAGAGTATGTGTGTGTGTGAGAGTGTGTGTTCATGTATGTGTGAGAGAGTGTGCACGTGTGAGAGTGTGTATGTGTGTGTGAGTGTGTGTATGTGTGTTTGTATGTGTAAGAGAGTGTGTGTGTGAGGGAGAAAGAATGTCTCCGTGTGTATGTGAAAGAGAGTGTCTGTATGTGAGTGTGTCAGTTTGTGTGTATAGTGTGGTGCGGTCACCTATGGTGCGACATGAACCCAAGATCCGAGTTGAGGCCATCCTCATGGGCACCGAACGTGGCCATCAGCCTCTGCTCGGCAACTTTGCATTGTTGTGTTTCGCGAAGTCCCCCTTGGTGAACATTTATCTGAAGATTGGATGCCGAATGTCCTTGACCTTTGAAGTGTTCCCCTGCTGGGAGGGAGCATCCTTCTTTGGTGATTGTTGTGCAATGTCCATTCATCTGTTGTCATAGCGTCTGCATGGTTTCACCAGGGTACCATGCCTTGGTGTCTCGAATCTATGGGTTGAATTTGTATTTGCAGGTACATTTTATTTTGTTCAAAAAGCACACAATTTATAGACAGTCGGTCAATGTGGCATTTTATAAATCCCTACTTTAGAAATAAAATCAATCTGACTCCAAACTGAAACACAGATTCTAAACAACACACTAACATGCATTGTCTAACCTAAAATGTCACCTTTTCTTTGCACTGATAAAACCTTTAGTTCTCTCAGGACTGTAACTTGAAAGAATGAGGGGATGTACATACACATTTTAATCAATTGAAAGCTTCTAACTGATTAAATATTTAACAGCATCTTAGGTTTGTTTGGTACATCCTGATCAATGGTGTGAACCTTTGAATTTTTACTTATAAATTCTGTGCCTGATACTACCTCCCTCACTAACTCCTGTTGAGAACTAAGGATCCAAAAGCTTGTGATTTCAAATAAACCTGTTGGACCATATTCTGGTGTCATGCGATTTCTGACTCTACCCCAATGAGAGCTTGGATTTGTGCGTGCGCGCCTGCGTGTGTAAGCGTGAATGAATGAACGGGTGCGCAATTTGAGAATTTAATCCAAAAGGGGTTAACATGTTGCCATTGAATGGGAGAATTGAATAGTAAATTTATTTGAGTTGTTGCGCAGCGGAAAGCATGTGGTGAAAGCGCTGAGTATAAAATGCCAGCTCAGGGCGAGCTGCGAGCTGCAGATTAGCAACAGCAGGATGACTGTTTGTTACCAGAACTCTTTATCAATCCCAACAGGTAACGGAATTCCGGTTCGGATTGTCGGTCGGTTCTGATTTATAAACCAATTGTCACCAGATCCAAAGCATAAAAACTGAGCGCGGAGAACTCGGAGCAGTTCGTGTTCCGGGAACAACCCGAGGCTGGGCAGTCTCCTGTAAGTATTTAAAACATTTTTAACTGGATCTCTTCATTCGAAGCTGTTTAGATCGTAATGTGCATTGAATCCACGGAATTGCCAACAGGACCTCACTCGGTCCCTTCAATCCTGTCTCATTGCAAGAATCTGGAGCGCTTTCCGTTCGAGTGCGTGAAGTTGCAGGGACTCCGGGTTCACGTTCGAAGAATCGATCTCTCGAAATCGGATTCGACGTCGTAGAACTAGAGTTCACAAACCTCGATAAAAATCGTCCCTGATGGCCTCTTGTGGCAGTGTCCCTTCCTCTGAGGCAGGAGACCTGGGCTTATTGCCATCTGTTCTAGATGGTGTGCATCCACATCTCTGAACAGGCTGGTTTCAAAATCATGTAAAAAAATGTTTCCGGTTTCAGACCCATGGGCTGAGGTTGGTTATTTCAAAAACAAACAGGTTTAGAGAAATGGGACAGTAAAGTGAGGAGGTGACTCTGACCCTCAATCTTTCCAGAGTGGGCAACGGACGAAGCGAATCCAGATGTTCTTGACCAGAGCGGATTCCCGAAGGAAGCGGAAAGGCTCCAGCCAGGTAACTGCTCTCTAACGGGAAACCTTAGACCAGGTCTCGGTAGCTTTGGGTTTGGAACAACCTGGTTTTTGTTTCTAAAGTTGAATTCGAAAATTGGGAATAGGGAAGTAGCAAATCTTTTTTAAAATTGAGAGCAAATGTTTTAACTTCAGCCCCTGAACAAGTTGCGGCGTTACTGCGCTGATCAATCGCATGCATGGGCTAATGTCAACTCAACAGAAAGAGCTGAGAGAGAGTGTTTAGAAAAGAGCTGAGAGAGAGCGTTTGGAAAGCCAGGAAGCTCCATGGGTGGGTTTTGTTTTCGCGGTTGTTTAGGAGCGGCCAGGATTACATTGCGGCTCCTTCCGATAGGACAGCACGTGTCAACAATTTTTCAAATCGTTTTAACTCCGTTATCAGTACGAATCCGGACATTGTTAGAGAATCGGAAACCAAATGAACACCAAGAACAAACGGAAGAGAGAGAGAGCTGCACGAAAGGACGTTAGTGACTCAGGTGAGTTTTTACAATTAACATGAAAGTGGCCGAGCCTCCAGGCAGCTTCCCACCACCTCCTCCGGGGCAATTAGGGACGAGCAATAAATGCTGGGCAGTCAGCGACGCTCAAGTCCCGCGAGAGATTTTAGTAAATCCAGGCGTTTTTTTAAATTCAAAGTTCACCCACTGTCCTGGTGGGACTCGATGTCACATTCCCAGAATAATAGACTGCTGCTCAGCCAGGGACATTTCCGATCCACCCGCCTGCTCATTGAAATCGGAGTGAACTTGTCACAACAGGAAAGCGGCAGGAAAAGTATTTTCTAAAGTTAACGGAGAGAACGCAGAAGAAAGATGTGAAAACAGTTCTGTGTATGTTTCAGAACTGCTACCTCCCGCGCCATGGACCTGGTTTCAATTCCACCCTCGGGCGACTGTCTGTGTGGAGTTTGCACATTCTCCCCGTGTCTGACGTGGGTTTCCTCCGGGTGCTCCAGTTTCCTCCCACAGTCTAAAGATGTGCAGGCTCGGTGGATTGGCCATGCTAAATGCAGAGTTACGGGGATAGAGTAGAAAGGTCGGTCTGGGTAGGATACACTTCGAAGGATCGGTGCAGACTCGATGGACTGGTTAGCCACTTTCCGCACTGCGGGGATTCTATGATTCCCTGCTGGTTAACGCTGAAAGTTTGAAGAAACTTAAAAGAAATTAAGTGGAAGCCTCCAGGTTGAACAAATTGACTGTTTACGTTTGGAATTCCTTCAATTAGAAACGCTGCTGCCACTAACTTTACTAAAGTGAAACAATGAACAATACAAATTCAAACAAAGACAAAATGATACGAATACTTTTAAGTCCGATAAACTTTCCAAACTGGAAATAAACAGCAGGTCTGGAAGTATTTGTACAGAAAAAAAAGTGAATACTTCAGGGCGATGATGACATCTGACTCTCTCCATAAATCCCACCAGACCTGGCGAACAAGAAAAATCAATTCTCAGTCAAAATCTTTTAAAGCACGAAGCGCTTGTTGATTAGGTATTTGCTCCACGTCAATAATTTCCCACAAATAGTGGCAATGTTCTCGAGCGTATTTCGGGCTCTCGGTCCCCAGTAACTGGACCAATTGTCGAATTGGTCATTCAGCGATGAAGCTAAATTTGGATAAGAAAGAAACTAATTATGGTCAATGTGGCAGGGTCGGCTGTGTATGTTGGAACTTCCTGAGCAAGGAAACTTGAGGCTCATAGGCCGACAGCAAAAATACTTGCAGAATTGTTTGTGAACTCAACAGGATGTTGCCAGGACTGGAGAGCTTCAGTTCTAAAGAGGGATTGGACAGACTAGGTTGTTTTCCTGATAACAGGGGAGATTGAGAGGGGACATGATTGAAATGTGTACAATCGTGACGGGCATAGATAAAGTAGACCGGAAGGAACATTTTCCCTTGGCAGAGGAACTGATGATGGCGGGGTGAGGGGCGGGAGGTTTAGTGGAAACGTGAGGAAAATAAAATTCACTCGGAGTGCTGGGAATCTGGAACTCACTGCCTGAACGGGTGGTAGAGGCAGACATAACCCTCATAACAGAGATATTTAGATATACACTTGTCATTCCAAGGTTATGGGCCAAGTGCTGGAAAATTGGATTAAAATGGTTAAGTGGTTTTTGACTGGCACAGACTTGATGAGCCAAACAGCCTGTTTTGGTGCTGTAGATCTGACTTTTCAAAACATGGTCTGTAGGCTTGTACGTTAAGAATTTATGAAATCTGAATGATAACCAAAAGGACTGTGGATGCTGTAAATCGGGAACAAAAACAGAAGTTGCTGGAAAAGCTCAGCAGGTCTGGCAGCATCTGTGGAGAAAACATCAGTTAATGTTTCAGGTCTGGTGACCCTTCCTCTGAATTTATGAAATCTGGGAACTGACTTCTTTGATTAATGTAATGTTGGGGTGAAGTTGAACCATTCAGAAAGGTCTCTGGTCTGATTTGAAGTCCTGCACAGCAGAACAGTACTGAGTAAGGGACTGACTTCGGTGAATTGATGTGAGTTCTGTTCCTGAACACTTACCAGTCGCCTTTCCTGAAAAATCTGTGCATGTGCATACTGGATGAGGATCATTCTTTGAGAATAAATAATAGGGTCTTAGAAAAATGTCAATGGGCAGTTGAGATATTCAGTCGAGGAAAATAACCAGCTTTTTAAAAACCAGGTTTAGAATGAACTTTGCTACTGTTACTTCAATGAATAAAATATGAAGTTTGTTACAAATAAACTGTTTACTTTACAGCAATGAGCATCATTGTGTGGAAACTAAATTGCTGAACAGAACTCCTGACAATAACTCCACCAAATCCATTCCATGCTCATAATTTATTTGTATGTTTACATTAACTAGTTATGTTTTTGTAGTGGCTTCACAACGAAAACAAGGGTTACCAAACAGAACCTTCCCTTTTTTACAACTGAAAGAAAATGCTGCAAGCATCTGCTAGAACATATGTCCACCTATTTTCCCCCTCCCCTACACCCTGCCCTCCAGGGCAAAATGAGGAGAACTAATTTTACTCAGTAATGGTTAGAATCTGGAATGCACAGCCTGGGTGTGGCAGATAAAGATTCAATTCTGGTGAAATGTGGAGAGAAAATCCATTTACTGAGCTGTTGGGAAATAGGACCGACGGTGCTACTCTTGAAGAGAGCCAGCACAGAGGACAATGACTCAAGTGGTCTTTCTGTGCTGTTTTTACACACACCTCTGACATCAGTGGAACTTGAATCTTTGCCTCTTGGCACAGAAGTAAGGAAACTGCCACTGCACCACCATTTCCCATAGGGCTGGGGAGAACAAGTCTGCTTTTTATTCCCACTTTTATTTTTGCTTTATTTCCCACCACCCTTCTTTTCCTTGCTATACCTGGAAATGTTATCACACAACTGAGCAACCAAGTCACCATGACTTTTGTTTAAACTATGAACTACCATGAGAAATCATCCCTTCCCACTCTCCCTACCCCTCCATTACTTTGAAGGTTTGTATTGCCTGCAATGGGCTTTGCATGTAAATGTCTAATCAGCTACACAGTGATGGTCGTTAATAGTTAACATCAAAAATATCATTGTGGGAAAGCTGTTTGGTTGTGTGTGATAACAATTCCAGATATGAGAAGAGAAAAAGCAGAACGAAACTCTTCCCCACCCTTTTGGTGGTTTGCCTTGCCCAAAATGGCTTTGCTTGTAAACTTCCGATTGGCTACAATTAATAAGTGATTTACCAGTGGTGGTAAATAGTGGAAAAAAGAGCACAAGGTCACAGTGATTTGGTGGTGGGGGAAAAGGAAACTGTTTGGTTATGTGATAGCTCTTCCAGATATAAAGAAAAAACCAGCAGATCCTGAAGAGTTCCTGTTCGTTTTTCTTTTATTCATTCATGGGATGAGGGTGTCGCTGGCTAGGCAGCATTTATTGCTCATCCCACAGTTAAGAGTCAACCACATTGCTGTGGGCCTGGAGTCACATGTAGGCCAGACCAGGTAAGGATGGCAGTTTCCTTCCCTGAAGGACATTAGTGAACCAGATGGGCTGTTCCTGACAATCAGCAATGGATTTATGGTAATCGTTAGACTCTTAATTCCAGATATTTATTGAATTCAAATTCCATCATGGCAGGATTCGAACCCAGGTCCCCAGAACAGTATCTGGGTTTCTGGATTAATACCATTAGGCCATCACCTCCCCTGTGGTGCACTGGTATCATCCTTACCTCTGAACCAGGAAACTCACGTTCAAATCTCACCTTAGAATGGAGAACCATAGAACAATACAGCAGGGGGACAGACCCTTTGGCCTACAATCTTGTGCCAAACATGACACCGAATGAAACTAATCCCTTTGGTCTGCTTTTGGTCTGTATCCCTTCATTCCTTACATATTCATGTGCTTATATCAAAGTCCCTTAAACACCCCTATCATATCTGCCTTTATCATCACCCCGGCAGTGCATTCCAGAATCATGTGTTTGTATCTCCTTTGAACTTTCCCCCTCTCAACTTAAATGCATGCCCCCTTGTTTTAGGCATTTTTTGCTCTGGCAGGGGCAGGGTGAGAATTCTGCATCTCATAATTTTATAGACTTATATCAAGTCTCCCCTCACCCTTCACCCCACCAGAGAAAACAACTTGAGTTTTTCTAGTTCATACCCTCAAATCCAGGCAGTATCCTGTTAACCCTCTTCTGCACCCATTCCAAAGCTTGGATATTCATCTGGTAATATGGCGATCAGAATTGAATACAGTACTTATAAAGCTGCAACAGACATCCTGGCTCTTGTATTCCATTCTCCAACCAGAAGAGACATGCATGCCATATGCCTCCTGTACCACCCTGTCTATTTTAGTGCCCACTTTCAGAGGAACTATGCAGTGGAACCCTAAGATCCCTCTCTACATCAATGCTGTTCAGGTTCCTGTCATTAATCATATTCTTCTTAACATTTGATCTGTCAAAGTGCAGCACCTCATATTTACCCGCATTAAACTCCAACTGCCATTTCTCCACCCATATCTGCAATTGATCTATATCCTTCAGTATCCTTTGACAACCTTCTACACTATCCACAACTCCACCAATTTTTGTGTCACCTGCAAACTTACTAACCTACCTATCTACATTTCCACCCAAGTCAATTATATACATATGTATATGTCACCAACAGCAGATGTCCCAGTATGGATCCCTGCGGAACACCACTAGCCACGGACCTGAAAAACATCCTTCCACCACCATCCTCTGTCTTCTATGGGCAAGCCAATTCTGAATCCCACACGGCCAAATCACCATGGGTCCCATGCATCTTAATCTGCTGAATGAGCCTACCATGAGGAATCGTATTACTAAAATCCATGCACTGCTCTACCCTCATTGGTCACCTGTTACGGACAAGACCAGACCTCTTCTAAATATTTTAAGGAGGTAGCCTAGACCCTAACTTTTTCTTATTTTAAAAGTAGATGTGAAATGCATGTTCCAGGTGTGATGCAACTGGTCAAACCACTCAATGTTAAGCAAAACACAATTTATTTATACACTGTAGTTAAAATACAAACAAAAGAAAAAGGAGTTTAGAATAACTTGACTGTTGGAAAACTTAACCAAGTAACAGATACTTAGAATCTCTACAGTGTGGAAACAGGCCCTTCGGCCCAACAAGTCTATACCAACCCTCACAGCATCCCACCCAGACCCATCCCCCTATAACCCACCTCATCCACACATCTCTGAACACTACGGACAGTTTAGCATGGCCAATCCACCTAGGATGCTCATCTAGGAGGAAACCGGAGAATGCGGACGAAACCCACGCAGACGCAGGGAGAATGTGCAAACTCCACACAGACAGGGTCCCTGGCGCTGTGAGGCAGCAGTGCTAACCACAGAGCCATCATGCCGCTATTACTAATTAACTGTTCCAATGTCGTAACATTCCATAAACACACCCCTTGGCAAAAAAAGTCAATTCAGACACAGATTCTCACAGGCAATTCTCCAATCCAGAAGGAAACAACATCAAGAGATTTCAGAGAATGTAGCTGCTAGGAATCATTTTACTGAAGCTCCAACTCTTCTGGGACCCAAACAGCTTCTGCCTGCTACAGCTTGAAAAAAAGCTAGAAATCTTGAACTATGAGAACTAGCCACTCCCCTTCCATTTCTACAATTGTTTTAAAAAAACCTAAATGCCATGCTCTGATTGTTGACTTAGGCTATCTCTCATTGGTACTGCAGAACTTCTGCCTTTACAACCTCTCTTCAAAAACAAACCCAGGACAAAATAACCTTTTTAAAGTGATAACATTGTCACATCTTTGTCACCTCAATTGAAAAATCAATCAAGTTAGTAAGACATGACATGCTGGCACAAAGCCATGTTGACGACCCCTAATTAGGCCATGCTTTTCCAAATGCACATAAATCCTCTCACTAAGAATCCTCTCCAATAGCTTCCCAACCACCAATATGAGACTCACTGGTCAATAGTTTCTTGGAGTATCCCTACTTCCCTTCTTGAACAGAGGAACAAGATTAGTTACTTGTCGGTCCTCTGGGACCTCTCCTGTGGCTAATGAGGACACAAAGATCTTGGTCAGGACCTCAACAATCTCCTCTCTAACCTCTCTCAAAACCTGGGTAGATGTCATTGGGCCTTGGGGACCTATCCACCTTAATGCTCTTCAAGAGACCCAAAACTCCTTCTTTCTTGATCTCAAAATGCCGAAGCATAGTAGTATGCTCCACACAAATCTTATTGACCTCCACGTCCTTCTCCTGGGTGAATACTGAGACAAAGTACTCATTTAGGATCCTACCGACATCGTCTACGTCCAATCACAAGTTCCCTCTTTTATCCTTGAGTTGTCCTAACCTCTTCCTTGTTATCCTCTTGTTTTTAATGTCTGTATAGAATGCATCAGGATTCTACCTTGCCATCCTTGTCCTTCCTCCTTACTGGAACATGCCGGTCCTGAACTCTCCCCAGCAGGTCTTTAAACAGTTACCATATGTTTAATATGGGCTTACTTGAAAACAGCTCCTCCCAATTAACACTCCCTAACTCCTGCCTAATACTGATGTAATTTACCTTCCTTCAATTTAGTACCTTGGCACAAGGTCCTGGCTTATCCTTATTCACAGCTATCACAAAACTTAAGGAGTTGTGATCACTGTTTCCAAAATGTTCTCCCACTAAAAAGTCAGTCACCTGGCCAGGCTCCTTAGCCAATAAAGTTCCAGTATGGACCCTCCTCTAGTAGGACTATCCACATACTGTTTCAAGAAACCCTTTTGGATGCACTTAATAACTTCCGCCCCATCTAAGCCCCTTGTTGTAAGGGAGTCCCAATCAATATTGGGGAAGTGACAGCACCTGCTATGACAACTCCGTTTGTATTGCTTCTTTCCATAATCTGCCTACATATTTGTTCCTCAATGTCTCGGTGGCTGTTGGGGGGGGCCTATATTATTATCCTATCAGAGTGATTGCACCCATCTTTTTTTGAGATCTATCCATTTTGCCTCATTGGATGAGATGTCCAGTATGTCCTCTCTGAGTGCAGATGTAAAATTCTCCCTGATTAGTAATGCAACTCTCCACCTCTTTTACCTTCCTCTCTGTCTTACTTAAAACAATGAGACCCTGGAATATTGAGCCACCAGTCCTGTCCCTCTCTCAAACAAGTCTCTGTAACGGCCATAACATCATAGTCCCATGTACCGATCCAGGTTCTAAGCTCATCTGCCCTACTTATAATACTCCTTGCATTGGAATAAACACGTCAGCCCATTAGTACCATTGCATTCATTTACCTGTCTCTGCCTTTTCCTTCTTTCTGATTTATTGGTCCTAACACCAACCTTCACCTCAATCCGTTCACTTGCTGACCTGCTCTGGTTCCCATCCCCGCCATTCAAGTTTAAATCCTCCCGATTGGCACGAGCGAACCTCCCTGCAAGGATATTGGTTCCTCTCCAGTTGAGAGGTAACTGTTGTACAGGTCACCCCTGCCCCAGAAGAGGTCCCAATGATCCAAGAACCTGAAACAATGCCTCCGTACCAGCTCCTTAGTCATACATCCAACTCTCTAATCTTTCTATTTCTTGCCCCACTAGCACATGGCACTGGCAGTAACCTGGAGATTACTATCCTCGAGGTCCTGCTTTTCAGCCTCTGAAAGGAGGAAGGACTTCATCCCTCTTTCATACCTAATATTGTTGGTACCAACATGCACAATGACCTCTGGCTGCTCACCCTCCCCCTTAAGAATTTCGTGCAACTGCTCAGAGACATCCTTGATCCTGGCACCAGGGAGGCAACACACCATCCTGGAGTCTTGAACCCTGCTACAGAAATGCCTGCCTGTGCCCCTAACTAGTGAGTTTCCTACCACTATTGCTTGCTTGGATTTTATTCAGCCTTTCTCTACAGCAGAGCCAGTTGTGGTGCCACAGGCTGCTGTTATACTCCCCTGAGAGGGTGTCCCCCACAACAGTATCCAAAATGGTATACCCTGTTAGAGAGGGATTTAGCCACAGGAGACTCCTGCATTACCTGCCTGCCTCCCCTGGCAGTCACCCATCTACCCGACTGTGTAACAACATCTCTGAACAAGTTGATAAGAAAATACAAGCTGCAGAAATGTCAGTCTTGGGCTGAACTAGCCTACCTACCCCACAAGTAATGGATGTATTTTGGTATTGAATAATAAATGATGTTCCTTTCCAGCCAGGATTCCTGAGTCACTATACAAATGTTTATCACATTTTCTTTGTAGCCTTTTAGAAGTTCATATGCAATAGTTCTTTGTTCTCTATCCCAATAAGTTTCTTTGTCATCTTCTGCTGACATGGTAAGTTTAGCTCAGTTGGTTAGGGATTTTTAAATTCATTTGTGGAATGTGGGCATCGCTGGCTGGCCAGCATTTCCTGCCTTTCCCTAGTTGCCCTTGAGAAGGTGGTAATGAGCTGCCTTCTTGAACCGCTGCAGTCCTCCCGCTGTGGGTTCACCCACAATGCCCTTAAGGGAAGGAATTCCAAGATATTAACTCAGTGACAGTGAAGGAACGGCAATATATTTCAGTGTCAGGGTGGTGAGTGGCTTGGAGGGGATCTTGCAGGTGGTGGTGTTCCCTTATATCTCATGCCCTTGTCCTTCTAGATGGAAGTGGTCAAGGGTTTGGAAGGTGCTCTCTGAGGATCACTGGTGAATTTCTGCAGCGAATCTTGTAGATAGTACACACTGCTGCTACTGAGCATTGGTGGTGGAGGGAGTTGACATTTGTAAAAACAGTGCCAATCAAGCAGGCTGCTTTGTCCTGGATGGTGTCAAGCTTCTTCAGTGTTGTTGGGGCTACATTCATCCAGGTAAGTGGGGAGTATTCCATCACACTCCTGACTTGTGCCTTGTAGATGGTGGACAGGCTTTGAAGAGTCAGGAGGTGAGTTACTCGCCTCAGTATTCCCAGCTTCTGATCTACTCTTGTAGCCACTGTGTTTATGTGGTGAGTCCAGTTGAGTTTCTGGTCAATGATAACCCCCACGATGTTGATAGTGAGGGAACTCAGTGATGGTAACACCACTGAATGTCAAGGGACGGTGTTTAGATTGGTCAAAGCCTGGCATTTGTGTGGTGTGAATGTCACTTGCCACTTGCCACTTGCACTTGCCACAAGTCTGGATATTGTCCAGATCTTGTTGCATTTGAACATGGACTGCTTCAGTATCTGAGGAGTCACGAATTATGCTGAACATTGTGCAATCGTGGGTGAACATCCCCAATTCTGACCTTATGATGGACAGAAGGCCATAGATGAAGCAGCTGAAGATGGTTGGGCCAAGGACACAACCGTGAGGAATTCCTGCAGAGATGTCCTGGAGCTGAGATGATTGGCCTCCAACAACCACAACCATCTTCCTATGTGTCAGGTATGACTCCAACCACTGGAAAGTTTGCCCCCGATACCTACTGATTCCAGTTTTGCTATGGCTCCTTGATGCCACTCTCGGTTGAATGCAGCCTTGATATCAAGGGCTGTCACTCTCAACTCACCCTAGAATTGAGCTCTTTTGTCCATGTTTGAACCAAGGCCATAATGAGGTCAGGAGATGTGTAGCCTTGGCAGAACCCAAACTGGGTGTCACTGAGCAGGTTATTTCTGAGCAGGTGCTGCTTGATAGTGCTGTTGATGACACCTTCCATCACTTTACTGATGATTGGGAGTAGGCTGATGGGGCGGTAATTGGCTGGGTTCGCTTTGTTCTGCTTTTGGTGTACAGGACATACTTCGGCAATTTTCCACACTGTCGGGTAGATACCAATGTTTTAACTACTGGAACAGCTTGGCTAGGGGAGCACAAGTCTTCAGTCCTATTGCCGGAACGTTATCAGGGCCTGTAGCCTTTGCAGTATTCAGCGTCTCCAACCATTTCTTGATATCATGTGGAGTGAATCGAATTGGCTGAAGACTGGTATCTGGGGACCAATGGAGGATGCTGGGGTGGATCATCCACTCATTACTTCTGGCTGAAGATTGCTGCGAATGCTTCAGCCTTATCTTTTGCACTGATGTGCTGGGCTCTTCCGTCATTGAGGATGGGGATATTTGTGGAGCTACCTCTTTCAGTAAATTGTTTAACTGTCCACCACCATTCATGACTGGGTGTGGCAGGACTGCAGAGGTTAGATCTGATCCGTTGGTTGTGGGATCACTTAGCTCTGTCTATCATTTGCTGCTTTTGCTGTTTGGCGTGCACGTAGCCCTGTTTGGTGGTTTCACTAGGTTGATACCTCATCTTCAGGTATGCCTGGTGCTGCTCCTGGCATGCCCTCCTGCACTCTCCATTGAACCAGGGTTGATCCCCTGGCTTTACGGCAATGGTTAGGTGGGGGATATGCGGTGCCATGAGGTTACAGATTGTGTTGGAGTACAATTCTGCTGCTGTTGATGGCACACAGCGCCTCATGGATGCCCAGTCTTGAGTTGATAGATCTGTGCGAAGTCTGTCCCATTTAGCACAGTGACAGTGTCACACAACACGATGGAGGTTGTTCTCAATGTGAAGGCAGGACTTCTCTCCACAAGGACTGTGCGATGGTCACTCTTACCAATACTGTCATGGACAGATGTAACTGCAGCTGGCAGATTAGTAAGGATGAGGTCAAGTATGTTTTTCCCTCTTGTTGGTTCCCTCACCACCTGCCGCAGACCCAGTCTAGCAACTATGATCCTTTTGGACCCGACCAGCTCAATCAGTAGCACTGCTGCCGAGCCACACTTGGTGGTGGACATTTTGTGCCCTTGTCATCCTCAGTGCTTCCTCTAAGTGTTGTTCGACATTGAGGAATACTGATTCATCAGCTGAGGGAAGACAGTGTGTGGTAATCAGCAGGAGGTTTCCTTGTCCATGTTTAACCTGAAGCCTTGACACTTTGTGGGGTCCGGAGTCAATGTTGAGGACTCTCCGGACAACTCCCTCCCGACTGTATCGCACTGCGCCGCCCCCTCTGCTGGGTCTGTCCTGCCGGTGGGACAGGACATATCCAGGGATGGTGATGGTGGTGTCTGGGACATTGTCTGTAAGGTACAATTCTGTGAGTATGACTGTGTCAGGCTGTTGCTTGACTAGTCTGTGAGACAGCTCTCCCAATTTTGGCACGAATCCCCAGATGTTAGTGAGGAAGACTTTGCAGGGTTGACAGAGCTAACAAACAATGGCTCAAGAAATGACAAGATCACAAGAAAATAGAGCAGGAGTAGGCTATTCAAGTCTGGCTGTTTCTGCCATTGTCTTTTCCGGTGCCTAGGTCGATGCCAGGTGATCCATAGTGATTGGTACAACTGAATGGCTTGCTAGGCCATTTCAGAGAGCAGTTGAGAGTCAACCACATTGCTGTGGGTCTGGAGTCACATGTCAGCCAGACCAGGTGAGGGTGGCGGATTTCCTTTCCTGAAGGGCATTCATGAACCAGATGGGTTTTTCCAACAATGGTTTCACAGTGATCAGTAGATTCTTAATTCCAGACATTTTATTTTAGTTATTGAATTCCAATTCCACCATCTGCTCTGGTGGGATTCGAACCCAGGTCCCCAGAATATTAGCTGGGTTTCTGGATTAATAGTCTAGCAACAATACCACTAGGTCATTGCCTACCCTCTGGTAGCTCATTTGCAATCTGGAGAGATAATAACAATGTGGTTTCAGAGCCTATATGGACTTATAGGAGGAAACAATGTTTGACAAATTTGCTAATACTTTTGAGAATTCGCTGGGAGTGTGGAAAAGAATGGACTGTGCTTACCATCTTCTCAAGGGCAAGTAGGGATGTGCCGAAGTTACTATGAAGGATTCTCCTTCTCAAACTCTCTTCTCACCTGAGGTCTGGTGACCCTCACTTAAACCACCACCAATCATCTCTCATTAGACAGTACAGACCCATGGTCTGATAATGCTATGTTAACTGTACCTTTTTTTACTTTTACTGAATTTGAATTTTAAAATCTTCCCAATCTCCAGATTTAAAGGAATACACAATAATTGCAGATTATAATTTAGGCAGTGGTGGCTGACATCTGCAACTGCAGGCACTATGCATGTGCACTCATCCAAGTTCCTATGTCATGACTCAGAATGTATGGGTGATGTCGTACGCAGGTGCCAAAGTGCACGTGTGGATTGAAGCATGCCATTTTGGAAACACGGTTCAGCAAAAGGGAAGGAGTCCCCAGAACTCTTCTCCCAGCTTCACCTATTACCACCCTCCCACCTGATTAGTTAATTCCTTTTAATGTTTACTGTTGCCTATCAGCTGTCACATCAGAGGGCAGACAAACAGAGCTAACAAACAATGGCTCAAGAAATGACAAGATCACAAGAAAATAGAGCAGGAGTAGGCTATTCAAGTCTGGTCTTCTATTCAGTAGGGTCATTAATCTGATTGTAGCCTCAACTCCCCCTTCCGTTATACACCAACCACCCCCTGCCTCAAACTACCCCTTAACTCTCGACTCAATTATCAATTCAAAATCTGTCTAACTCTGACTTCAATATGCTCAATGACCCTGCTTCTACTGGTGTCTGGAGAAGAGAAATCTAAAGTCTAACGATCTTCCGAGAGAATAAATTCCTCCTAATTCCCATCTGAAGTGGGAGACCACTTTATTTTTAAACCACAGCTCCAGGTGTCAACTCCCCTATAAGTAGAAACAACCTCTCAGCATTTCCCCTGTCAAGTACTTACAGAATCCTCTGTGTTTCAGTAAATTCACCTTTCACTCTTCAAAACGTCAAGAAGCAAGTGCCCAACCTGCTCAACATTTTCTCATTTATAAAAAAGACACCTTTATCCCAGAAATAAGCCAAGTGAATCTTCTCAGAACAGCTTCCAGTGCAATTCTGTTCCTCCTTAAGTATAATGAACAAACCTGTCCACAGTGAGGTCTTACAGGTAAGGCTGATAAACCCAGGGCATGTTTGGAAACATGAGATTGGGATGTCATAGTTATTGCAGAAACTTGGTTGATGGAGGGACAGGACTGGCAGCTCAATGTTCCAGGTATCAGATGCTATAGGAAGGATAGAAAGGGAGGCAAGACAGGAAGGGGAGCAGCGTTTTTGATTAAGGAAAACATTAAGGAAGTGAGGCAATCCATCTCAACGAGCCCCAGAGTTTAAAAACCAGGCGGGAAAACACACCGACACTTCATCGGATGCTGTACTGAGGATGTAACCAAGCATGGTCTGCAAAACAAGAAACCAGCTTGGCAAGCCAACTAACCTCGAAAACATTATTGCTGTTACTAGATATTTCTGTAAAATTATCAAATGAAAGTTTATGGGTTGAAATTAGAAATAAAAAGGAATGATCACCTTGATGGGATTGTACGATAGACCCTCCAGTAGTCAGAGAGGAATTGAGAAACAAATATGTAGAGATATCTTGGATATATGTAAGAATAATATGGTTGTAATAGTAGGGGATTTTAATTTTTCGAAAGTTGACTGGGACTGTCATCCTGGTAAAGTCTTGGATAGTGAAGAATTTGTTAAATGTGTTCAAGAAAATTTTCTTTATTGATATGTAAATATTCCTACTAGAGGAGAAGCAAAACGTGACCTTCTCTTGGGTAATAAGACAGGGCAAGTGACTGAAGTGTTAGTAGGAGAACACTTTAGTTCCAGTTATCATAATTCTATTTATTTTAAAATAGTAATGGAAAATGATAAGCCTTCCATAAAAGTTAGTGTTTAGTTCAAGAAAGGCAACGTTTAATGGCATGAGACGAGAACTTAGAAAGTTGATTGGAGTAGATTGTTCACAGGAAAAGGGACATCAAATGAGTGGGAAGCCTTCTTAATGAGAGTTCAGAGTCATTATTTTCCTGTTAGAGTGAATGGTAAGGCTGGTAGGATTAGACAACAATGGATGAATAAAGATATCGAGGTTCTAGCCAAGAATAAAAACGAATTGTATATTAGATATAGACAATTGGGCATCCTTAAGAGGGTGATCAGGACTGAAAAGAGAGAATTTGAGATAACATTGGCAGATAAAGTTTAGGATAATTCAAAGAAATTCTACAAATGCATTAATAACAAGAGACTAACTAGAGGGAGTACATTCCCTTAAAGATCAAAGAGGTCATCTTTGTGTTGAACCTCAGGAATTGGGAGAAATTATATAAATACTTTGCATCAGTTTTTACTGTGGAGAAAGAAGTGGAGTCTAGGGAACTTGGGGAAATAAATATTGACGTTTTGAAAACGGTTCACATTACCGAAGAGGAAGTTCTGGAGGTCTTAGAAAACATAAAGATGGATAAATTTCTGGGACCTGATCCAGTATATCCTAGACATTGTGGGAAGTTAGGGGAAAATGTTGCAGGCCCCTTGCACAAATATTTGTATCAGCTATAGCTAAGGGTGATGTGCCGAATGACTGGAAAGTGGTTAATGTTGTGTCTTTATTTAAGAAGGAACGTAAGGAGAAGACTGGGAATGTTAGACCTGTGAGTCTGACTCCGGTGGTACGTACGTTCTTAGAGGTGATTCTGAATGATAGAATTTGGTTACATTTGGAGAGGCAAGGACTGATTAGGGATGATCAGCACAGCTTTGTGTGAGGGAAGTAGTGTGTCTCAGAATTTATTTGAGTTTTTTGAGGAAGTAACCAAAAAGATTGAGGACGGAGTGATAGACATTGTTCACTTGGACTTTAGTGAGGCCTTTAAGAAGGTTCCACATGGTGAACTAATTAGTAAAGTTAGGTCACATGGCACTCAGGGAGAGCTTGCCAATTGGACATGAAAGTGGCTTGCCGGTAGGAGACAGAAGGTGGTCATGGAGGGTTGCTTTTCAGATTGGAGGCCTGTGACCAGCAATGTTCCACAGGGATCGGTGCTAGGTCCACTTTTGTTTGTCATTTATATAAAAGACATAGATGTGAATATAGAAGGGATGGTTAGAAAGTTTGTGGATGACACCAAAATTGGTGGCATAGTGGACAATGAAGAAGGTTATCTAAGATTACAAAGAGATCTTGATCAATTGGGTCAATGAGATGAAGAGTGGCAGATAGGATTTAATTTAGATAAATGTGAGGTATTACATTTTTGTAGAACAGACAAGGGCAGGACTTATCCAATTAAAAATAAAGCCTTGGGTAGTGTAGAATGGAAACTTAGGGGTCCAGGTACTTCATTCTTTGAAGTTAATGTCACACATAGTAGTTAAGTAGGCATTTAGCATGCTTGTCTTCAGTGCTCAGAGTTTTGAGTATAAGAATTGGGATGTCATGTTGAGATTTGATAAGATGTTGGTGAGGCCTCTCCTGGAATATTGTGTCCACTTCCAGCTGCCCTGATATAGGAAGGCTATTAACCTGGAGAGGGTTCAGATGAGATTTGCCAGGATATTGCCAGGAATGGATCATTTGAGTTGTGGGGAGAGGATGAAAAGGCTGGGAAATGTTTTCACTGGAGCATAGGAGGTTGAGGGTGACCTTTTCATAGAGGTTTACAAAATCATGAGTATAGATAAGGTGAATGGCAGGTGTCTTTTCCGTAGGGTGGAGGTTTTCAAGACTAGAAGACATTTTTAAGGTGAGAAGAGAAAGTTTAAAAAAAGACATGAGGACAATTTTGTTTACCCAGAGAGTGGTTTATGTGTAGAATGAGCTTCCTGGGGAAGTGGTAGATGTGAGTAGAGTTACAACATCTAAAATATATTTAGATAAATATATGAATAAGAAATGTTTGGAGCGATGTGGGCCAAGCGCAGGCAGGTGGGACTAGTTTAGTTTGGGATTATGGATGTCATAGACTGGTTGGACCAAAAAGTCTGTTTCCGTGCTGTATGACTGTACTGTCAGAGTCGTCTCACCAAAGCCCCATATAGCTGTAGCAAGACTTTCTTATTTTATATTCCATTTTCCACACAATAAAGCTAACATTCTTCTGTCTTTCTAATCACTTGTAATACCTGCATGCTGGTTTTTGATGGCTCATGTATCAGGTCAGCCAGATCCCTCTTTACTACAGATTTATGGTTTGTCGATTTAAATAATATGCTGATTTTTTAAATTCTTCCTGCCAATTTAGGTAAGGTCACCTTTATCTCCCTTCAATAAACTAAACAGTGGCTTGTGGTCTGTCATGACTGTGAAATATCTCTTCTGTAAATATTGATTGAACTTTTTGATGCAACTAATGGCTACTCTAGATTTTGTGAATAGTTCTTCTGAGTCCATAAGTGTTCCCAACACATATCGCACAGGGCTTGGGATAAAACTGCCCCAACACCATGTGGGGATAGATCACATGTTAGTATTGTAGTTTTGGTGGGGTTGAAGTGTACCAGTAAACACTATGATCACAACACCTGCTTTAACACCTTGTTAAATGCCTCTTTTTATGATGTTTTCCAAATCCACCTCTGGCATTTCTTTTAATAATACATGCAGTGGAGCTAACAGCATTGATATTACAGGTAATTTGTCCCAAAGCTAAGAAAAGATTTGAGTTCAGAGAGATTCCTAGGTGCTGGAGATTGCTTTCACTTTGTCCATCATGAGGTGCGATGCCTGTGTTTCCACCCAATAACCTAACAAGGTCCTCGGTCTGGATGGAGAAATTCAGCTTCCTGGAATATCCTTTTGTACTTCTTCCAAATTTTGACAGGTTCTGTTTCAGTAGTTACTAATAGAGCATCCAAGTATACAACAACACCCAACAAGTCTTGCTGTGAGCTCTCCAGGGTGTTTTGGAATATAGCACATACTGATGGAATTTGAAAGAGCAAGCTGTGATATTGGTACAACCCTTTTATGTTCACTTTTCCTTGAGGCATCACGCAGTTCCAGCTGCCGGTAGACATGGCTCATGTCCAACTTTGTAAACATATGATTCCCAGCCAGTTTTGCATCTAGATCTTAAATTTTGGGGCTGGGGTACCTGTTCAGCTTCATGGCCTGGTTCACCTTCAGCTTGTAATCTGCTCAGCTGTCTTCAGTCATGGTGGCTGGTTAGGGATCAACTTTAATGGGCATGACTGGCCCCAAGAGATGCTGAGCATCAAAGGAGGGAGGGCATGGGGGCATTGCACAAGACCGTCAGTAAATACCCAGATGTTTGTAATCCCCACAGATGTGAATGACTTTCTTCAATATCACTGGCACAGTGGGCACTGCCAATTCTGTAAATAGCACTGGATGATGCTAAGGTCTTTCAGCCTTTTCAGCTCTGTTCCAATCTTTTCCAATAATAAATTGGACGGAGGCTTAGCTCTGCAAAATCTGGGGTGGCTTCTGGGTTCACATGAATTCTTACCTTTAATTTTCCTAGTTCTTCCTGGAAAACATCTTGGTACTTCAGGGAAAGAAATCATTAGTGGGAACAGTAACCATGGTGTAGCAAGCAGTATACAAAAACAAAGATTGAATGCATCTAATAATGGGACAGCAATAGTCATGAGTGATGTTTAATCTACAATTGGTAATTATAGCCTAGATTTTTTTTTCTCAGAAGGTTGTATAACTTTGGAACTCCACCTCTGAAGGCATAGATGGATAGATTATTTTAAGCAGGGAAATCAAAAGATATTTGGATAAATGGGAATATGGAAATTAAAACATAAATGAATCAGCCATTGAATGGTGGAGCAGCCTCATCTGCTCATAATTCATATGCTTGTGTGTAATGTGAAAACTTCAGTTCTTAAGTCTGAGTTCAATGTGGTTTCCTTCCCCAAGCAAGCTTTATTGGAGTGAGAGAGGAGCAGGAAAGCTAACGTTTCGGGTCCAGACCCTTCTTCAGAAAAAAAATCATCATTTTTTTCTTCTGAAGAAAGGTCTAGACCCGAAACGTCAGCTTTCCTGCTCCTCTGATGCTGCTTGGCCTGCTGTGTTCATCCAGCTCTATATCTTGTTATCTCAGATTCTCCAGCATCGGCAGTTCCTATTATCTCTTTATTGGAGTGCTCCCTTTTCCGTTTAAGCTGTTTCAATTGGAATTCTCTTTCCCTTTCTTGTAACCTTCTTTCCTTTTTTATTGGCGAAATTCCAGTCTCAATCTTATTTTTTCAAATTTTACTTCTCTTCATATCCACAGTGGCATGTTTGAACAGAGGGAAGGTATTTGATCAAGTGAAATTGTTTTGGGTGTATGACATTTCTGTCCTGCTGATAAGCAAAGCCTTTTAAGTGGGCAATTCATGTTCAATTAAAGGCCTCATCCTGTCACAGATTTTATTAACTCAAGGGCAGGTTGGCATGCAGCCAGGCTGGGCAAACAGTGAACAAACTATGCAAGTCACTTATGGTCTCCCGGCGATAACAACACAAAACTAGCCATCGTGATAACCAATTTGGATGAGATTATAGGAAACATGGGTAGTAAGTTTGCAGATGACACTAAAATTGCTGGTATAGTAGACAGTGAGGAAGGTTTTTTCACTCATTTGTAGGGTGCGGGCGTTGCTGGCTGGCCAGCATTTATTGTTCATCCCTAGTTACCCCTGAAAATGTGATGGTGAGCTGCCTTCTTGAACTGCTGTAGACCATCTGCTGTGGGTTGACCCATGATGCCATGAGGCAGGGAATTCCAGGATTTTGACCCAGCGACAATGAAGGAATGGCAATATATTTCCAAGTCAGGATGGTGAGTGGCTTGGAGGGGAACTTGGAGGTGGTCGTGTTCCCATGTCTGATGTCTTTGACTTTCTAGATGGAAGTGGTTGTGGGTTGGAAGGTGCTGTCTGAGGATATTTGGTTAATTTCTGCAGTGCATCTTGCAGATCGTGCACACTGTTGCTACTGAGCGTTGATAGTGGGGGGAAATGGATGTGAATCCAGTGCCCATTGAGCGGGCTGCTTTGACCTGGATGGTGTCGAGTTTCTTGAGTGTTGTTGGAGCTGCACCCATCCGGGCAAGTGGGGAGTATTCCATCACATTCCTGACTTGTACTTTTTAGATGCTGGACAGGCTTTGGGGAGTCAGGAGGTGAGTTACTCGCTGCAGTATTCCTAGACTCTGACCTGGTCTTGTAGTCACTGCTTATGTAGTGAGTCCAGATGAGTGTCTGGTCAATGGTAACCCCCAGGATGTTGATAGTGGGGAGATTCAGTGATGCTCACACCATTGAATGTCAAGGGGCAGTGGTTAGATTGTCTCTTATTGGTGATGGTCATAGCCTGGAACCTGTGTGGCGTGAATGTTACTTGCCAAATCAAGCCTGGATATTGATGCTTTTGAACATGGAATACTTCAGTATTCTGAAGAGTTGCGAATGGTGCTAAACATTGTTCAATCATCAGCGAACATTCCCACTTCTGACCTCATGATGAAGGGAAGGTCATTGATGAAGCAGCTGAAGATGATTGGGCCAAGGATGCTGCCCTGAAGAACTCCTGCAGAGATGTCCTGGAGCTGAGATGAATGACCTCCAACAACCACAACTGTCTTCCTATTTGCCAGGAATGACTCCAACCACCGGAGAGTTTTCTCCCTGGTAGCCATTGATTCCAATTTTGCTACGGCCCTTGATGCCAAACTCAGTTGAATGCAGGCTTGATGTCAAAGGCTAAAACTCTCAACTCAGTCTGCCATTACACACTATCTATTGTTAGCCACTAGCAGTCTCCATTAACAGCTACTCACCCTCCCAAGCAGGTCATTACATTCCTTTGTTTGTCCCACTGTGCATCTCTCTTTTGAGCTCTATCCCCACCTATCATTGACTCCTTAGCTCCTTCCCTCCACCCCCGCACACTCCCATCTTCTGCAATATACACCAACATTTTTCTAGCTACCATCAGTTCTGAAGAAGGGTCATCAGACCTGAAACATTAACTTCAATTTCTCTTCATGGGTGCTACCAGACCTGCTAAGCTTTTCCAGCAATTTCTGTTTTTGTTTCTAAATTACAACATCTGCAGTACTTTTGGGTTTTGTCTAGAATTCGGCTTTTTTGTCCATGTTTGAACCAAGGCTGTAAACAGGGCAAGAGCTGAGTGGCCCTGGTAGAAACCAAACTGGGCATCATTGAGCAGGTTATTGCTGAGATTACGATTACAAA
The DNA here is from genome assembly GCA_024137785.1 of Ginglymostoma cirratum. Lineage (NCBI taxonomy): Eukaryota > Metazoa > Chordata > Chondrichthyes > Orectolobiformes > Ginglymostomatidae > Ginglymostoma > Ginglymostoma cirratum. The sequence goes on along the minus strand of JAHRHZ010000159.1, from coordinate 945,333 downwards.
GCGATCTTGATCAATGGGGCCAATAAGAATGGCAGGTGACATTTAATTTAGGTTAATGCAAGACATTGCATTTTGGTAAGATGAAAAAGGCAGGACTTATAAGGAGAGCCTGGTTTGAGTAGGACTTTTTTCACTGAAGTGTAGGAGGTAGAGTGTCGGCCTTGTAGAGGTTTATAAAATCAGAGGGGCATAGTTAAGCTCTTAGAATTTTATAGGCTTCTATGAGATACACCCTCATTCTTCTAGACTCCAGTGAATATAACCCTAACATACACAATCTCTCCTCATACGTCTGTCCTGCCATCCCAGGAATTAATTTGGTAAACCTTCACTGCACTCTATCTACAGTAAGAACATCCTTCCTTTGACGAGGAGACCAAAGCTACACACAATATTCCAGGTGTGGCCTTATCTAGGCAAGCCATCCTTTCTACTTTACTCAAAACCTCTTGCGATGAAAGCCAATGTACAGTTGGCCTTCTTTACTGCCTGCTGTGCCTGCTTGCTTTCAGCACAAGGATATCCAGATCTCATTGTGTATCCCACTCTCTCAATATACAGCTAATCAAACAGTATTCTGCCTTCTATTTTTGCTACCAAATTGGATAACATCACATTTATCCACATTTTATGCTGCATCTGCCATGCATTTGTCCAATCCTTCAGCTTTTAAATTCATGTGATATCAAGAGGCACTGGATTCTGCAAAGTCTTTGAGCCCTGACAACATTCTGAAAATTGTACTGATGACTTATGCTTCAGAACTTGCCACTCCCCTAGCCAAGCTGTTCCAGTACAGTCACAACATTAGCATTTACTCAACAATCTGGAAAATTTCTTCAACCAGAGGATGGAGACTCTGTGGAACTTGGTGTCCCCAGCTCTCTGTGGCAATGAGTCATTAAGTATACTTAAGACACAGGTCCTTGATTAGTAAGGGGATCAAGGGTTATGTGGAGAAGACAGGAGAATCAGCTGATGATCGACTGCCAGAGCAGACTCAATGGGCTTCTTCCCCTATATCTTATGGTCTTATGTTCTAAATTGTCATCCAGACTTATAACTGTACTGCTTTTCATTGTTACTAGGTCAAAATTGTGGAACTGCCACCCAGCACTATGCATGTGCTAACCTTCCAAGCTCTAAAGCAATTCAAGACCATGACCTTTACAAAGTTAATCACAAAGGGCAACAAACAAATGTTAGTGTAACCAGCAACATTCATATATCAATGAAAGAACTTTTTAAAAGCTCATGGTGATATTTTCAAATCAACACTTTCAGAAATGTTTTTACACACATCTGAATCAGGTGGGACTTAAACCCATGACTCCTCATCCAGAGGTAGGGATTCTAAATATTTCCTTTAGTGCATTCAGTGACACAAGAATAATTTTATCCAATTGGCTCTCCCTCTCAGGTTTGAGTCAGTCATCAATGGAGTTCTTGTTTGGAAATATAATGTTGCAGTGAATTTTCTGAATAGAATTCAAGTTCAAGAGTCATGAGCTTTCATCATAATGAAGTATTTGGAACAGTGTTGGTCCAAAAAAATTGTCAAATAGCTTCCCACAACAAGGAATTATTAATGAGTCTAATATATTTGTGGGAGTTGGATTGGTGGGTTCTGATGGTAGTTGTAAGTAAATTTACAAATTATGGGGTTGGGGTTTGTGGGGAGTTAGGAGCTGGGCTCTGGATGGAAAAAAAATGATTGGCTAAATGGATTTTTTTGTGTTTAAAATTGTTTGCAGGACACCAGTATTTCTCACTAAGGATCATATGACAAAAACTTGGATAGAGGAACGATGGAACTGAAACTGTCAGAGGAATATAGTTTCGATACTTGGAGCTGACGGTGATTCTCAATGTTCAGAGTGGCAAAGCTTGTTTATTATCAGATATTACTGATACAATTTGTTAGCAAATTGGGTAAACCATTTATCAATGATTTTAACCTTGCCCAATATCCAGGTCCAGAGTACAGTTTCATTAATTGCCTGTTATGCAACAATAATAACACTTCTGGTACACCCTAATCATTACAATTCAGATTGTTTCTTCTAGCATGGTTTAGCAAAACGATTTTCAGCAACTGATACAATTTGGTATAGAGAAGAGGTGGACACAAGCAGAAGATTGACAAAAAAATAGTTCTAGAGTATCATGTCCTACTTTTGTGATGAATACCCAGTGGCTCACAGACAAATCTAAAGAGAAGGTTTGAGACCAAACCTTAAAGAGGCTTTGGCCTTAGTAACATGAGTTGAGCTGTGGGGATGCATTGCATTTTCAGAGTCACCTCTTGTCTCAATGGTGACAATCCCAAAGTGGCAAATCAGATTTATTGTAGGTTCATGCCTCACAGAATACTTCTAATAACACTCTTTTGGTGGCAGTCACGGTTTGAGTCCTGAGTACAGCAGACTAACTGCCACAAATATCCATATGTTAACACTTTAGTTGACATATGCAAGAGCATAAAGTCTATTTTAAACAAATCTAAGGGCTTACCTGAGAAATGACTTCACCCAACTTCAGATCTGATGGCTTCTAGGTTTGTCCTTTTAACTGTGATATTTTTATTTCCAAAATTTATTCCCATTTCATTTATTTTGCAGGCATAAAACAGCTACAGATTTTTAAATTCAGTCATGGGATGTGGACATCACTGGCTGAGTGAACATTGATTGACAATTGCCTTGTGGTGGTGAGCTGCCTCCTTGAACCATTGCTAACCATGTGTTGTAGGTACATGTCATTGAGAATGGAGACCCAGGATTGTGTGAGATTCAATTTCTAGGTCCTAATCCTTTAGGGAGCATAAGATCATAAGAATTAGGATCAGGAGTAGGCCTTTTGGTCCCTAAAGCCTGCTTTGCTATTCAGTGCAATCGTGGTTGATCAAATTGTGGCCTTAACTCCATTTTCATTGCTGCCCTGTCTGCCTCTTGACTCCATGGTTCAACAAAAATATGTTTTACTCCTTCGTGGATACATTCAAAAGTTCAGGCATCTCCAAAGTCTACAAACTCTCAGACGAAATATCCCGATATTTGTTTGACCTACAACAAATCTTGGCAAGTATAGCATGCATTTTCTTTCAATTTGATACAATCCTTGACCTTTAATAATTAGCCATGAATAGTGCATCCTTCTTATCATTTTTCTTTCTGATTGGAATATATCTTTTGACGTATGAAATATTCCCTTAAATATTTGCTACACTTTCTCAACTGTCCTAGATTTAAACTATTTCACCAGTCCACTTTAACCAACTTTATTATCATTCCTTGCTTTTATTTAAACTTAAGACACTGGTCATCGGTCTATGTTTCTTACTCTGAGGCAGGATGTGAAATTCTATTATGTTATGATTATTGTTGTCTGGAAGCTCCATTTATTATGAAAACATTAATTAATCCAGTCTCATTTTACTTGACCAGGGTCAAAATAGCCTGTTCCCTGATTGACTGACTCTAAAACTTATCGGTCTAAGAGATTGACTGAACTTTATGACCTCTTCTTCCTGATTTTCTTTTGCCCATTTTATATGAACATTAAAATCACCAATGATTATTGTAGTACACTTTTAGCAAGCCCCTAATTATTTATTCATGTATACTCTGCCCTATAATCCAACTAATGTTCAGGGACCTATAAAATACTACCACAACTCCTTTTTTTGCTATTTCTTAATATCCACAAACTAATTCTCTAACTTACTCTTCTGATCAAGGTAATCTCTTATGACTATATTAATCTCATCCATTAAAACAGAGGCACCTCACCATCTTTTCCTTTCTTCCTGTCCTTCCAAAATACTGTCAAAGTGTATAATATTCCAATCTAAGTCTTGATTACAATGAAACCATTTCTCTGAAATACCTATCAGATTATACTTATTTCTTTCTGTTTGTGCTATTAATTTGTTACGAATGCTGCGGACCAGAACTTTTTAACTCTGTCCTTTTTATTGTTTTTCTGACCTTACCTTCAGGTATACTCTTAAGTTTGTACTTTGTTCCTCCTGCCTTACCTTTGTTATTATCACCCATGCACAGCCATATTACCTTGTCCCTCCTAATTTCTCAAGTCTTTCTTCATGTGATCAATATCCTTAAGAAACAGCCAGGGAGGTTGGTGGAATTGATGTCAGAATCACATGAGGTGCTGGTGAAAACCAAATCAGAATTGTCTGTATTGAACTTTACAAGACTGTGACTGATCCAACCCTCGATTTTTGGACAGGTGGTAAGATTGAATTGGAAGCAGAAAATGGCAGTAATACATAGGAAGATTTAAATATTAGTTATTTATTCATGTAAGATGACTTCTTGTTTATGAGTTATATCTCTGAGAACAGTCAAGTGGATTATGAATGGGTGGTGAGAAAAGCCGGAATCCTGGAGGTAACGTAAAGAGCATGGGAGGAGCAACTATCTGAGATATTCTGGTTGTGCTGCAACAGGTAAGAACATGTGGTTCGATGCAGATGGGCTGCACAGAAGATGCAAAAAATAATCTGAATGCGTAATAAAGGTGTGCCAAGAGACAATAAAATAGAACTTTACCCAAACAGGTTATTGATGACTGTCAAAATTCTGATAAATTATGACAGAAATACCAAACAACTGTCATTGCTGTCATAATAGAAGGTACGTACTTTATAACAGATGGTGCCTGGCCTTGTTTTCAATCAGTCCTTGCAGGTGAACTCCTTGTGAGCCAGCCTCTTCAACATGACTCCAGTTTCCTGCAGGATTAGGTCAAAGATGGGCAGGTTCTCTGCTCAGAATGCCTTCAGCCCTGTTAGCAGAGTCTCCTTGATGTTGGCATAAGCAGCCATCTTCATTCTCTTCCTTGGAGTGCATCTCTGCTTTGTAAACTGTTCCAAGATGTTCTCCTTGGCTTTCAGAATGATGTTGAAATCTCCCACTCTTTTGCAAAGCCTGCCTTCTGCTTCACCTTTTCTCTGTGGGGGTTGGCAATTAGAGACTTTGTCCACATGCAAAGAAGGCAATAGGAGCAACAGACAGGTACATGGGACATGATGGCCCTCATTGCCCAGAAGCTGCAGTAGTACAGCGAGTCATGCAACTGACGAGCTGTCTCCATAGACAGACAGGTAATTGCCACACCCAGGTCCAGCCACCCTCCGTGTATGCTGGAGAGGCAGGAAGACAGGGTGTACTAGGAGGCACCCGGCCAGAGGAGGAACCCATACAGAGGCCTCTCAAAAATACTCAAGATAGTCAAAAGATGGTCAGCACCTCCACCCTACCTGACCCCTCTGACCCTTGGAAGCTGAACTCAAAAAAGATCTACCTGCCTCTGGCCAGAAGACCCTCAGCATGACTGGTCAATCCAATGCTCCCAGGGTCACCTGACAAAACTTCCAGGGTCAACAGGCTATGCTGCTGAGCAGGCTCCCTCCACCCATGCTGCAGAAACTGGGACAACATTGAGATGTAGAGTTAGAGAGAGAAAACAAAATCCTTTTGAAGGCACTTTACTGGCATGGGTGACATTGCATTGTATATAAAGTCTTACATTTGCACACATTTTTTATTGGTTTTGTAACACATTTATTTGTTTGAATGTGTGTAGCTCTAAATGTAACTGTGGCAGCATAATGCCTAACTTCCATACAGGATGTACCATAGATTAATATCTGTGTTTGAGGTGCTGCTGCAGTAAGTGGAAGCAAGAGGAACAAGATGTATACAGAGCAATGGTTCTTGCTGACACTATTGGTCCTGTCCTACAACATCCCTGTTCTTTCCTAGCCTGTGTTCAAAAGTGTTTAGTTCAGAATGAGGTTAGACTGACTAGCTTGTAGTTTCCTGGTTTGTCTTCCAACCTTCTTGTATAACTGTTCCACAATGGCCACTTCTCCTGTGGCCACAGAAGAATAGAAAATGATTGCCAGGGCCCCATTTTCTCCCTTGTCTCCCTTAACAGCTTGGGACACATTTCATCCGGCCCTGGAGATTTATTTACGTTTAAACCTAAGAAACTGCTCAGAACCGCCTCTTTCATTATATCACAGTCTATGTCCCTGATTTCCATACCCACATTGTCCAACACACTAGTGAACAACAATACAAAGTATTCATTTAGAACTTACTTATATCCTCCAGCTCCTTGCAGAAATTACCACTATGCTTTTTAATTTGCATTGTCCTAGTTAACATTCTACCCTTAATGAACTTGTAAACTAACTTAGGATTTTCTTTTTTTACCTGCCATTAACCTTTCATGCGCCCTTGTCACTCCCCTAATTTCCTGTTTGAGTTCTCTTTTGCACATTTTATGCTGCTCTAGATATTCTGCTGTTTTGAGCTCTCAGTTTCTGCCATTAGCCCTTTTTTTTATTGAATTGTGTATTTCCCTTGACATCCAGAGTGCACGGGATTTGTTGGTTCCACCTTTATCTTGGAAGTAGGGACAGAAAACTAAATGCTTTTCGGGGTACTTTGGTGGCATGGGTGACATTTCACTGTATATAAAGGTCTCACATTTGCATACACTTAATTGGTTTTGTAATACATCTGTTTGAGGCTGTAGCTATAAGTATAACTGCTGGCATTATGCCTAACTTCATATCTGTACAAGATGTACCATAGGATGTGGTACTCTTCTTATTTCCTTCATGAAAATGCCCCATTGTTCAGACAGAAATTTACCAAAAAAGTACCTGCTCCCAGTCCAGTCTGGGCAAATCACATTGGATCTTATTAAAACCAGCTTTGCCTCAGTTCAGAACATTGATTTCAGGCTTCTTCAAGTCTCTATCCTTTCTTATGTATTTTGGTAACTGAAATTTCTGATCCTAGAGGCCAATCTTGTACACCTCTTCTGTACTTTCTCCAATACATTCATATCCTTTCTAAAACGAGACACTCAGATCTATACACAAACTCCAGCTGAGGTATGACTTACACAAGCTCAACATCACTTCCTTGCTCTTGTATCTTATTCCCTGTTAATAAAGCCCAGGATTCTGTATGTTTCATTGACTCCTCTGCTCATCTGTCCTGCTACAACAAATGACTTGTGTACACAGCCAGATCCCTCCACTCCTACTTACTTTACAGATTATTTTGAAATAATTAAATCTTGCTGTGTTTTTTACCTGCTATCCACAGGACTGCCTATCCTTTCCATTAGGATATTGGTCCCCATTTTTCTTTTCATGGGGTGTTGGCATAGCTGGCTGGCCAGCATTTATTGCCTGTCTCTAGTTGCCTTGAGAAGGTCGTGGTGAGCTGCTGCCTTGAACCACTGCAGTCCTCCTGTGTAGGTTGACCCATAATGCCATTAGGGAGGGAATTCCAGGAATTTGACCCAGTGACACTGAAGGAACTGAATCCCACCTCCCATCCCAATGCCAGAACATCTTTCTTTTAGGCATGGGACCCAAAACTGCTCGATATTCCAAATGCAGTATGACCAGAGCCTTGTACAGCCTCAACAGCATTTCTCTGCTTTTGTTTTCTAGCCCTCTTGCAATAAATGCTAACATTGCATTTGCCTTCCTAACTGCCAGTTGAACCTGCGCATTAACCTTAAGAGAATCCTGTGCTTCAGACTCCTGAAGGCTTTCCCTGTTTAGAAAACAGTCCACGCCTCTATTCTTCCCACCAAAGTAGAGAGCCTCACACTTTCCCATGTTGTAGTCCATCTGCCACTTCTTTGCCCACTCTCCTAGCCTGTTCAAGTGCTTCTGCAGCCTCCCCACTTCCTCAACTCTACCCGTCCCCCCACTTATCTTTGTGCCATCTGCAAATTTAGCAACAATGCCTTCAGTTCAAGGGCAACCAACTTTTAAATTGTTGATGTCTTTGATTGTTGGCTTTAGAATCCCAGCTCTGGGTTCTCTTCTCAGCTGGCCTTGGAGGCTGGCATAAGCAAATCCAGAAATGTGCACAAATATATGCAAATGACTGAGTAAATCTGCAACCCAGAATAATACATTATTCATATTTTAATGTATAATAGGAGATCTATGAAAAGCTCACATGCTTTCATATGGTATATATGTAGCATTTGTCCGAAGGGCTTTTTCAACAGATTTGGATTCACTGATGCATAGATTGTATCTCTAATGTGGGCTCTTGATGCTGAATTCAGAAGCAGTGCTCAAAAAGCCCAAAGCAAATATTCTTCTGCAGAGGTTCAAGAGGTTTTGCCAGTACATTATTTCAGACCAAAACTTGTTTCACGTGAGAAAGGATAAAGAAATGAACGTTGGTGACAGTCCATTATTACTTTTGGTACGCGCTGTGACACTTCAAACTCGTACCGTGAGTAATAATGCACAGTGGCCTACACATCCACCGCAGACTCTTCATCTCTGATCAGAATTAGACATAGCATTGTGGTTTTTTCTCAATAGGCGTCACGGCACAGATATTACCTTAACAACATTCCATGAGCTGTTTGTTACTTCCTGCAAGCCGACTTGAAATTACACAAAAGAAAGGTTTTTGCATGCTCATTAATTTAAAACTCATTTCTTCATTAGTGCAAGATTCTTCACAAATGAACAACACGTGGGAAATGGAGAATCCAATCCAGTTTTTTTCGTTTTGAAACTTATTTTGTAATTGTTCTTTTTGGAAAATAAATTTTTTAAAATGTCAGTGTCTGTCTTCAGTGCAGACAAAGCGACAACTTGTATTTATATAGTAGCTTTCACATAGTAAAACATCCCAAATGGCTTCACAGGAAATTTCAAAAATAAAATGTGACAATGAGTCACATATGGGTTGCTACGCCAGTGTACTAAAATGCTTGGTTAAAGAGTTAGGTTTTCAAGGGCACGTTTTAAAGGAGAGAGAAGTGAGAAGCTTGGAGAAGGAATTGAAGAGCTTGGATGCTTGGCAGTTGAAAGCACAAAGCCAATATTGAAGCGATGGAAATCAGGGATGCTCAAGAGGCCTGTATTCGAGGAGCACATAGATTTTCAAAGAGTTGTAGTACTGGATGAGCTTACAGAGAAGAAGGACGCCAGTGCAAAGTTTAAAATTGAAGAATTGCTTAACTAAGAGGCCATGTAGGTCAAAGAGGACAGGTCTGACAGGTGAATGGTTCTTGGTGAGAGTTAAGATGTAAGTGCCAGCACTACAGATGACCTCAAATAACGGATGGGCAGAGCGTGACAGACTAGCCAGGAATGCATTGGAATAGTGAAATCTAGAGGCAACAAGCTGTGAATGAGGTTTTCAGCAGCAGATAAGTCGAGATTAGGTGAAGTAGGATGATCTCGCAAGGCCAAAGGCTGATTTAGAAATTTACGACAAGTCAGTTAAAAAGTATGAGGTAGATAAGAATTTAGAGGCCACAATCATATCAACTATGATCTTGTCAAATGGCAAACCAGGCTTGAGAGGTCAACGAGCTCCCTCCTGCTCCAGATTTGTCCGTTTGTACGTACAGAAGTAAAAATAGGCAATCTTGATGATCGTGTGAACATGAAGCTCAATTTGGCATCAAATGTGTACACAAGATTTATTCACTTATTGAGAGTATCTCACCAAGGAGGGGGATAGTGTTGGTAGCTAGGAAACAGACTTTGCAACAGGGATAAAAAGAAGCCAGAGATTACCTTTACATTCCTGGAATAGTGGGAATTGCCAAAGGAGAGCAGGAATGTTAGTGCTTTATGTGCTTCAGCCTGATCTAGAGATGAATAGCTATGTATCTCTATAATAAATCAGAGCTCTTATTCATTGCAGAGTTACTATGATGAAATAAACACAGCTAATACTGGAGAAACTCAGGTCTGGCAGCATCTGTGGAGAGAGAAAAACGGTTGACATTTTGTTTCCACTCTGACTTTTCTTTAGAACTGATCACTTCTTTGGCTTGCAACATATGCGAATATTTGCAAGGAGATGTAGATCACAAAAGACTGAGGCATCTCCTTTCCATTACAGAAAAACACTTGTTTTTGAGGTTAACTGCTCCACAAGTGTTGGGAAAGATCAGGAGTCAGGCTTCCATGAGCTGCCAAAACCTAACTGATTCCCATCGGCTTGCAATATAACATTAATCAATTTGCATCCGTCCACAGGAATGTTGAGAATTACCTAAAGGAAAAATGTTATATCAAAAATGCTGTACAGGTTAAATAAAATTCACTTCCAGTTATTTCAGCTCAGGTCTTGAAGACAATAAATTGCTTTGAAGGAGTTTGCAAATGTCAAATTCATTCATAGACTGACACAGGCACAATGGGCCATACAAGCGCTGAATACTGAATCATTTGATTTCTATGATAACCTTTTCACTACAAATGCGTTCAAAGTTAAAAGAAATGTGTTACAAAAGTGACAGAAGGAATGTGATAATTATGTCCCATTAGATACCAAGCAGTAGCATCAGTATAAAGTAGCCAGTTTGATTCTCCTTGGTACTACTCTGCAAGTAAGAGATTTTTGTATCACACAAAATGTAGGAAAACTTAGAAATGAGAAAACTACTTAATATCAAAGGTGTAATCCAGAATTACAACTATATCTCTTTTCAATCCAAAATACACATACATAATTCTGCAGCTATCACCAACAGTCTGCAAAACATAGAGCTGTACAGCACAAAAACAGACCCTTTGGTCCAACTTGTCCATGCCGACCAGGTATCCGATATAAATCTAGTCCCATTTGCCAGCATTTGGCCCACATCCCTCCAAACCCCTCCTATTCACATACCCATCCTGATGCCTATTCAACATTGTAATCGTACCAGCCTCCACCACTTCCTCTGGCAGCTCATTCCATACATGCACTACCCTCTGCGTGGAAAAAGTTGCCCTGTAGGTCCCTTTTACATCTTTCTCCCGTCACCTTAAACCTACGCCCTCTAGTTTTGGGCACCACTACTCCAGAGAAAAGACCTTGCCTCTTCACCCTATCCATGCCCCTCATGATTTTATAAACCTCTATAAGGCCACACCTCAATCTCCAATGATCCAGGAAAGATCGCGCCAGCCTATTCAGCTTCTCCCTTCGGTCAAACCTTACAACCCTGGGTGTATGTTGATGACTCTTCACTGTCCACCAAGCTTCTTGTTGACAAAAACTTATTGCTGATGGTACATACTAATGGAAGATCTCTGCAACATTGTTCTACACAATCTACAGAATTTAGGAAGATAACTAGCATATCCATTATGTCCATGGAGACTTCCTTCAGTACCCTGAGATGTAGACTATCTGGTTTCAGCATTTACCAGTTTTCAGTCCAGCAATTTTTCTTTTGAACCGATACTAATTTTCCTTAATTCCTCCTTCCCATTAAATCCTTGTTTCACAGGCATTTCTGGGAAGTTATTTATGTCTTCTGTGAAGACAGACTAAAGAATTTATTTTACAAACAAAAACAGAAATTGCTGGAAAAGCTCAACAGTTCTGGTAGCATCTGTGGAGAGAAATCAAAGTTAACGTTGGAAGTCAAGTGACCCTCCCACAGATACTACCAAACCTACTGAGCTTTTCCAGCAATTTCTGTTTTTGTTTCTGATTGACAGCATCCACAATTCTTTCAGTTTTTATAAAGTATTTATTTAATTACTCTGCCATTTCTTTGTTCTCATTATCAGGTCTCCTGTTTCAGACTGTAAGGGACGTATGTTCATAGAATCCCTACAGTGTGGAAGGAGGCCATCTGGCCCATCGAGTCCACACCAACCCTCTCAAGAGAATCCCACCCAGACCTATCGCCCTAACGTAGCCCTGTAACCCTGCATTTCCCATGGCTAATCCACCAACCTCAGCATCCCTGGACACTATGGGCAATTTAGCATGGCCAATCCACCTAACCTGCACATCTTCGGACTAAGCAGGACCACAATTAAGTGACCATACAAGGTCAAATCGAATAACATTTTAGTTTTCAAGTATTAGCTTGGAGACACGAGACTGAAATATCCCAAAGACAAAGTTTGACAGATCCAGAATTTACTTGGAATATTGTGTTCAGTTCTTGGCCTCATTATCGGAAGGATGTGGAAGGTTTAGAGAGTGCAGAGGAGATTTACCAGGATGCTGCCTGGACAGGAGGGCAGGTCTCGTGAGGAAAGGTTGAGGAAGCTAGGGCTTTTTTCATTGGAGCGAAGAAGGATGAGAGGTGACTTGATAGAGGTGTATAAGATGATGAGAGGCATAGATAGAGTAGATAGTCAGGGACTTTTTCCCAGAGCAGAAATGACTATTATGAGGGGGCATAATTTTAAGGTGATTGGAGGAAGATACAGGGGAGATGTCAGAGGTAGGTTCTTCACAGAGAGTGGTGGGCGTGTGGAATGCACCACCAGCAGTAGTAGTGGAGTCAGATACTTTAGAGACTTTTAAGCAACTCATGGATAGGCACATGGAGGATAGTAAAACGTAGGGTACGCAGGGTAGATTGATCTTAGGAGGATTATAGGTCAACACAACATCGTGGACTGAAGGGCCTGTACTGTACCGTACCGTACCGTTCTATCTTAGCGTCCCTACAGTGTGGAAACAGGCCCTTCAGGCCAACCAGTCCACACCAACCCATCACCCTATAACCCACCTAATCTCCACATCCTTGAACAGGACAGGCAATTTAGCATGGCCAATCCAAATAACCTGCACATCTTTGAACTGTGGGAGGAAACCCACGCAGACACGGGGAGAACGTGCAAACTCCACACAGACAGTTGCCCGAGGGTGGAATCAAACCTGGGTTCCTGGTGCTGTGAGGTAGCAGTGCTAGCCACTGAACCAACGTGCCGCCAACATCTTCTATGTTCAGAATTGAGTTTCTAAAAGCCTTGTACTGACCGGCTGGTATGCATTGATAAGTATTATGCCAAATTAACAGAATGACGAAGTAAACCTTTCCCAAAATGTTATCGAGATGATAAAGATCTGACTTGGTCAGACATCAGAAATAGGTCAAATCATACTTTCCTACATTTATTAAACAGAATAAAACACAAAATATACAGGGCTTATAAACAGCAAAGAGATCTTTTACAATTCACGACATATTGCCACATAACGATGTATAGTATATAAACAGCTTTAGGAAATTCATCGATTTTCACTAAATGTAAAAGCAGCACTTTGTGTCTGATTCAGTAATACACAGTCACTGTTCACAGGCTTGGTGCTTTGATCCATTCAGTTTTCACTGAGGCTAATTTCACATTTGATCACATCACTGGAGCTGTCAGGATGACTTCTATTAGGTCAAGTTATTTTACATCCATTTCGATATTGCTGCCACCTCCTCTTGGTTGATGCAGACCCTTGTTCTTTGCTGTGCCTTTTTCATTGAAGAGTTCCTACTTCTTGGGGAATTCTTCATTTGTTTCCAGTCAGACTTAAATTGTACAGAGATAACAAGGTGTAGAGCTGGACGAACACAGCAGGCCAAGCAGCATCAGAGGAGCAAAAAGGCTGACATTTCAGGCCTAGACTCTTCTTCAGAAGACCTAGACCCTCTGCTGCTTGGCCTGCTGTGTTCATCCAGCCCTACACCTTGTTCTCTCAGATTCTCCAGCATCTGCAGTTCCTACTATCTTAGATTGTACAGACTCCACTTTTATTTGTCAATGCCTTCTGGATCTACATGCCTTCACTGTGGAATTGTATGATTTGGCTTTACCTTCACCATGGCCGTGCACAACTGGAACGCTTTAGCTATTTAGATTCATCTCATTTGGAGCCAGAGATTTCAGGTTGGTCAGTCAAGTTTGCTTTCTATTCCTCTTGCCACCATTGGAATTCCACCGCTATGTTCTTTAACTCAGACACAAAGTCACCTCAAATTAAACTCAATGCCTTGTCCAGTTGGGTCTTGTCTGCACAGATCATATGTTTCATTATTTGATAATGATTGTGGACATTCATAAGTCCTCCAAAACATCAACAGAAAGGAGTTCAGACACCAGGTTAGACCTCCAACTCTCAGAAGTTATCGTTAATGGCATTATTGGGAGTTTTTCTCCTCTTCTTATTGTAAGCAAGCAATATTGGTATTGCTGAGAGATGGAAGACATTGTCATGTAGGAGATTTTTTCAGAACATAAACAGCATCAAAATGAAATATTTAGTGCCTCATCCCAATCCTTAATGCTGTGCTAATTTCCTTTTGGCTGACAAAGCTGTGTATTATAAAGTCCACAAAGACGACGTAAGCTCCCAAACTGAACCTGAAAAGTATTAGGGGGTAAAGTACTGACTTGCCAAGGTATTTTTAACATTTTCCATTAGAGAGTGGAGAACTTTCATGTCCCTCCAAACTACAGAAAATTCCTGAGTGCACACTTTCAGCCTATTGAAAACACAACAGCAGCCTCTCAAAGTCAGTCTTCAATCCAGCTGTGAATGACATGATTTCTGCAACATCTTGAGTCACAGGTTATTTTTCAAAACAACAGTTTGATATCACTAAGTAAACTTGTTCAGCAAATAGCTGAGCCACACAGAGGACAGACTTCAGTCAGTCATTGTGTCCAGATAGCTTGCAAAAACTATAGCATCTCAACTCCAGTATGTCTCCTCCCTGTCACCAGACCCCAGTTTGGCACCTTAATCTTCCTCTTAAGCTTTCTCTTCCTTACGTACTTATGAAATCTCTGTTTTTTAAGTTCCTTGCAAATTTATTTTCACACCCTATTATTCTCCTCTTAATCAATCCTTATTAAATCCTTAACTGCTCCAAATCCTCAGGCATGCTACCTCATCTAGCAACTTTATTTAATGCTTCTCTGGAGCTAAGGGGTAAGATTGATAAATTAAGTTGCATTTAGATTCATAAACTCAGAGATATACAGCACGGAAAAAGACCATTTGGTCCAACTCGGTCATGCCAACCAGATATCAGAATATAAGTCTAGTCCCATTTGCCAGTATTTGGCCCATATTTCTCTAAACACTTTCTATTCATATACCCACTTGAGAATGAGAAATACTTAACCTTCTGCTGCGAAATAAGGCAGGGCAGGTGATTGTGGTGTCAGTGGGGGGAACGACTTTGGGGCAAGTGATCATAATTCTGTTAGTTTTAAAATATTTACAGAAAGGATAGACTTGATTTAAAAAAGTGAAAAGTTTAAATCGTGTCAGGCCAATTTTGATGGTATTAGGCTGGAACTTTCAAGAATTGAATAGGCGAGGCTATTCACTGGTAAAGAGACAGTTGGGAAGTCAGAGGTCTTTAAAAATGAGATTAATGAGAGTTCAGAGACAGTATGCTCCTGTTAGCGTGAAGGGCAAGGCTGGTAGCTGCTGAAGGACTAGAGAAATTGAGACTCTGGTCAAGAAAAAGGGGGAGGTATATGGCAGGTATTGACAGCTGGGGTCGAGTAAATCCCTTGAGGAATATATGGGCAGTAAGAGTATACTTGAGAGGGAAATCAGAAGGACAGAAAGGGGACTTGAGATATCCTCGGCAAATAGAGTTAAGGAGAATCCAAAGAGGGTCTATAAGTACATTAAGGACAAAAGAGTAACTAGGGAGAGAATAGGGCCCCTTAAAGATCAATGTGGCCATTTGTTCCACACAAATGGAACTACAGGAGATGGGAGAGATACTATATGAATATTTTGTATCTGTAGTTACTGTAGAGAAGGACATGGAAGCAAGGGAATTTGGGGAAATAAATAGTGATGTCTTGAAAAGATTCACATTCACAAGAGGAAGTGTTGAAGGTCTTAAAATGCATTAAGTTAGATAAATCTACCTTTTGTTGCATTTTGTTAAGGCAAACCAGGGCAGGATTTATACAAGTAATGGTAAGGCCCTGGGAAGAGTTACTGAACAAAGAGATCTAGGGGTGCAAGTGCATAGTTCCTTGGAATTGGAGTCGCAGGTAGATACAGTGCTGAGGAGGAGGAGTTTGGCACACTTGCCTTCCATTGGTCGAAACACTGACTATAGGAGTTGGGACATCATGTTGTAGCAGTACAGGACATTGGTAAGGCCACCTTTAGAATACTGCCTACAACTGTGGTTGCCCTTCCATAGGAAGGATATTGCTAAACTTGAGAGGAAGCACAAAAGATTTACAAGGATGTTACCAGGACTGGAGGGTTTGAGTTATACAGAGAGGCTGAATAAGATGGGGCTATGTTCCCTGGAGCATCAGAGACTGAGGGGTGACCTCATAGAGGTTTATAAAAATCATGAGAGGCACAGATAAGGTGAAAATCCAAGGTCTTTTCCCCAGGGTGGGGGAGTCCAAAACTTGAGGGCGTAGGTTTAAGAGAGGGGAAAGATTTAAAAGTACCTAAGGGGCAACTTTTTCCACAGAGGGTGATGCATGTATGGAATGAACTGCCAGAGAAAATGGTGGAGGCTGGCACAATTACAACATTTTAAAGGCATCTGGATGGGTAAGTGAATAGTAAGGGTTGAGAGGGTATATGGGCCAAATGCTGGCAAATAGGACTAGGTCAGATTGGGATGTCTGGTCAGCACAGATGAGTTGGTCTGTTTCCATGTTGTATGACTCTATAATACCTTCATGAATCTCTTTTGTTAAACGTGGGTTGAGGTCACTTTTCCAGAGGCAGTGCAGGAAGAGTTTTACCAAAACAATTCTGGTACGGTAGGACTGTCCTATGAGGACAGATTGATCATACTGGGACCGTATTCTCTGGATTGTAGAAGAATGAGAAGTAATCTCAGAAACTTATAAAATTCTTAAAGAGATAAAGAAGATACAGAAAGTGTGTGTTCCATGGCTGAGAGTCTCAAATCAGGGAGGGACACTCTTAGAATAAAGTGCAAACCACTTCAATTGAGATAAGACAATATTTCTTTGCTCAGAGGGTGGCGAATCTTTGAAACTCTCTCGCCTAGAGTGTTGTGGAAGCTCATCACTCTGAGTTCAAGACAGATTGACAGCATCAAGAATAGGGGATAATACAGGAATTGGACATGGAGGTCAACGACCTGCCAAGATCAAGAACTAGGGAGCCTTCTCATGGAGCTGAATGGCACAGCGCTACTTTTAGGACTCTGCCTGTTTTTGGCATATTGCAATATCTACTGAATGGTGGAGCAGACTTGTTGACCAAATATTCTATTTTTTAATGTGGTAACATTCTAAAAGATGGCAAGGTTTTGAGATTAAATAGTATGCAGGTAATTAGAATCACTGAAAAGTAACAGCACAGAAGGAGGCCACTTAGTCTATCCTATTTGCACCAGCAAAGATAAAGAAAAGAACTGCTCATTTCAACCTACCTCCCTGGTCCATGATCTCACAGACTCCAGCATTTCAGGAACAGATCCAGATTCCTTTTAAATGAGTTGAGGGTTTCTGCCTCAACCATCAATCGGGGAGGGGATTTCAGATGGTCAGGGGAGGTTTTGCCTCAAGTCCACTCTGATGCTTCTACCAATCACCTTCAGTCTGTGTCCCCTGGTAACTGACACCTCTGCTGGGGAAAACAGTTTTTCCCTGTCCACTTTCTATCCAAGGTCATTATTTTGTACACCTCAATTAAATCAGACATCAGCCTCCTCTGTTCTAAAGAAAACTCTGGCCTTTCCGATCTTTGCCCTTACCTACAATTTTCATGCCCCGCAATATTCTTGTAAATCTCCTCTGTACTCTCGCTAGAGCAATTATATCCTTCCAAATGATTGTGCTAACCAGAACTGTACACAAAGCTCCAGCACTGGACTGACCAGTGTCTTATAATAGTCCCAGCATCACATCCCTGCTTTTTGTATTTTTTATATTCATGAAGTAGAAAAAATATTCCATATGCCTTCTTTACCACCTTATCTACCCGTTCTACCACTTTCAGGGACAAACAGAAAAGAACTACAAGGTTATTTACTGCCTCTAGCTGTCTTGTTAACATCTCATCTATGGTGTATTCCCTCAGTTTGTTTACCCTTTCAATTTTCATTACCTCAAATCTCCAGACTGAATTCCACTTACCACTTGTCCACCTGCTCAACCAAACCACATCAATGAATTCTACCTAGATTAAGAGAGATCAGAGTTGGGAAGAAAATACAATGCATTTAATTAAATGAATAACTCCCAATTGGTCATTCTGAACACTCTTAGCAGATAAGTCAGCAAATTCAGATCCACCATTCAAAAGTGGGAGGAAAAAAAAACAGAATGAGGTCAGTTAGCCTGAAATCTTTAATCAGGAAATTGCAGGAATCTACTATTAAGAAAGCATTAACAACACATTTAGAAAAGCATTGTATGGTTAGAACAAGTCCCCTCTGATTATTCACGTGTTTATCTAAAAGTCCCTTAAATGCCCCTACCGTATCTGCCTCCACCACCACCCCTAGCAGTGCGTTCTATGCTCCTACCACTAAATAAAACCTGTCCCTCACACTCCTTTGAATTTACTCCCTCTAATCTTAAATGCATGCCCCCCAGCATTAGACATTTCAACTCTAGAACAGGATATTGGTGGAAGGGTATTTTTCAGGCTGGAGGTCCATGACGAGTGGTGTTCCAGAAGAATCTGTACTGGGGTGTCTGCTGTTTGTGATACATATAAATGGCTTAGATGAAAATGTAGATGGGCAGGTTAGTAATTTTGCAGATGATACAAAGATTGGTGGAATTGTGGATAGCGTAGAAGGTTGTCAAAGGATAGTGAGGGATAGAGATCAGTTGCAGATATGGGTGGAGAAACGGCATATGGAGTTTAATCCGGGTGAGTATGAGGTGCTGCACTTTGGGGGAATCAAATGTTAGGGACAAGTATACAGTTAACGGCAGAACCCAGAACAGCACTGACGTACAGCTGGATCTTGGGGTTCAAGTACATAGCTCCCTGAAAGGAGCCATGCAATTAGATAGGGTGGTAACGAAACCGCACATCTTCCTTGCCTTTATTAGTCAGGGAATGGAGTACAAGAGTCAGGATTAATGTTGCCATTTTATTAGACTTTAGTTAGGCCACACTTAGAGTATTACATTTAATTCTGGTCACCATATTACAGGAAGAATACGGAGGCTTTGGAGAGGGTGCGGAAGAGGTTTACCAGGATACTGCCTGGATTAGAGGGTATGAGCTATCAGGAGAGGCTAGAAAAACTTGGTTTGTTTTCTTTTGAGCAGCACAGGCTGAATGAAGACTTGACAGAAGTCTATAGAATTAGGAGATGCATATATAGGGTTGACAGTCAGAATCAATCTCCACCCTCCCCTCCCCTCCACCGCTCCCCCCCCGCCCCCAGTGTTGAAATGTTTAATACTAAGAGGCATGCATTTAAAATTTGGAGGGCTGGGGGTGGGGTTCAAAGTAGACTTTGTTAGGAAGGAAGATATACTAGGAATTTTGAGGATCTTGAAGATAGATAAGTCCCCTGGGCCTGATGGGATTTATCCAAGGATTCAACGGGAAGCGAGGGAAGAGACTGCAGGACCTTTGGCGATGATCTTTTCGTCCTCACTGTCCACGGTTTTTGTGCTGGAAGATTGGAGAGTGGCAAATGTCATTCCTTTGTTCAAAAAAGGGAATAGGGATAACCCCAGAAATTACAGACCAGTTAGTCTTACTTCAGTGGTGGGCAAATTATTGGAAAGGGCTCTGAGAGATAGGACTGATGATTCGTGATAGTCAGCATGGATTTGAGAGGGGTAGATCATGCCTCACAAACCTTATTGAATTCTTTTGAAAAGGTGACCAAACACATAGATGAAGGTAGAGCAGTGGATGTGGTATACATGGATTTAAGTAAGGCGTTTGATAAAGTTCCCCATGTTGGGCTCATGCAGAAAGCAAGGAGGCATGGGATGGGGGAAATGTGGCAGATTGGATTCAGAATTGGCTGATCCTTAGAAGGCAAAGGGTGGTAATGGATGGAAAATATTCAACATGGTGCTCAGTTACGTGTGGTGTACCACAAGGATCTGTTCTGGGTCCTCTTCTACTTGTGATTTTTGGAAATGCTTTGGATGCAGGAGTGGAAGGGTGGATTAGTAAGTTCGCAGATGATACGAAGGCGGGTTGAGTTGTGGATACTGAGGAGGGCTGTTCTAGGTTACAAAGGGACATTGACAGGATACAGAGCTGAGCTGAGAAGAGAAGTGGCAGATGGAGTTTAACCCTGAAAAGTGTGAGGTGATTCATTTCAGAAGGACAAACTTGAAAGCAGAATACAGGGTTAACAAAAAGATTCTTGGCAGTGTGGAGGAGCAGAGGAATCTTGGGGTTCATGTCCACAGTTCCCTGAAAGCTGCCAGCCAGGTGGGTAGAGTTGTTAAGAAGGTGTAAGGTATGTTAGCTTTCATTAATAGAGGGAGTGAGTTCAAGAGCCGTGAAGTTATGCTCCAGCTATACAAAACCCTGGTTCGGCCACATCTGGAGTAGTGTGTCCAGTTCTGGTCGCCTCATTACAGGAAAGATGTGGAAGCGTTGGAAAAGGTGCGGAGGAGATTTACCAGGATATTGCCTGGAATGGAGAGAAGGTCTTACGAGGAAAGGTTGAGACAGCTAGGGCTTTTCTCTTTAGAATGACAAAGGATGAGAGGTGACATGATAGAGGTGTACAACATGAGCAGAGGTATAGATAGAGTGGACAGCTGGAGACTTTTTCCTAGGGTGGAGGTAGCTATTACAAGGGGGCATAGTTTTAGTGAGTGGAGGTAGATATAGGCGAGACATCAGAGGTAGGTTCTTTACTCAGAGTGGTGGGGCGTGGAATGCATTGCCAGAGAGGGTAGTGGAGTTGGCCTCCTTGGGGCATTTAAGCAGCCCTATTAGATAGGCATACGGATGATAGTATAAAAAGGTAGGGATGGAGGTTAGATAGACCTTAGGTTTAGGGTGAAAGTTCGGCACAAGATCATGGACCGAAGGGCCTGTATCGTTCTATGTGACGTGAGGGGCAAGTCTTTTTTTTAAAAAAGAGTGGTAGGTGTCTGGAACGCACTGTCAGGGGGTGGTGGTGGTGGCAGCAACAGCAGATACAATAGGGGCATTTAAGGGGCTTTTAGATAAGCGCATGAATTTGCTAGGAACGGAGGGATATGGACCAATGGCAGGCAGAAGGGATCAGTTTCATTTGGCATCATGTTCGGCACAACATCGTGGGCCGAAGAGCTCGTTCTATATTCTAAGTCAATGCAGTTTGACAAAAGGAAATCCCATTTGACTTAGACGTTTGAAGTCATAACGTTGGGATTTACAAAAGGCACTTTGATTTTAACCTCCCATCTGCTGGAGCTTATCGGAGTACTGTGCTGAGGGCTCTTGAAGGGTGAATGTAAAAAGGTTGTCTCCTTTGGAGACTCAAGATCTCTGAATTATTGCTTAAAAATAGGGTGCCAGCCATTCAAAACATAGATAAGGAGAATTATTTTGAGTGTTCAGGCCGTGGAAGCAGAACCTTTGAATATTAAAGCAGGAGCAGATGCATTGATAGACGAGGATGGGGGTGAAAGTGATCAGGACTGAGCAGGAATATGGAGTAATCAGGTCAGCCATGACCACTGTGATTGGCAGAGCAGGCTCGAAGGGCCATGCTGCCAATTGCTGTTCCTAATTCATATTTTCATACAAGGTCTCTCAATGTCAGTATGCAAGATAAGGGCCCATGGAGTTGGACACGTTGGGCCAATGAGCCTGTTTTTGTGCTGTAGGATGATTTAAAAGGATAAGCGATTGGTTAATGGACGGCAAGTTGAGAGTAGAGATAAATGGGGCACTTTCAAGTTGACAGGATGCAACTTGGGGAGTATTACAACTATCAGGGCTGGGGCCTCATCTACTTACAATCAATATTGATCATTTAAAACAGTAATGCAAAGTACAAAAAGAGGGAACACTGGCTGTGAGCATCTGGAATTCGTCTAAAAATGCTGAGAATTCTGAATCATTAAGTGTATTTAGACTTCCTCACTGAACCAGAATGTTTGGTTGCAAACATTTCATCACCCTGCTAGGTAACGGCGTCAGCGCACCTCCGGTGAAGCGTTAGTGTTCTGTCCCACTTGTTATTTATATGCCTCTGTTTGCTGTTCTGTTTTTTAGTGGTTTGTATATCGGGTCCAGTTCAATGTGTTTGTTGATGGAATTCCATCAACAGAATCCCAACAAACACATTGAACTGAACCTCAAAAAAAAAAAGAACTACTGAAGTAATACCAACCACCCCAGCAAACTGGGACATATAAATAACAAGCGGGACAGAATACCAACGCTTCACCAGAGACGCACTGACGATGTTATCTAGCAGGGTGACGGAACATCTGTAATCAAACACACCAGCTTGGCAGGCAAGTCTACAACCTCATCCACAACCCGAGCTACAAATTTTTTCAAAAACTTTAACGTTTACTTAAGATGGATAGTATTTTTTTGCACCTAAGGGAATCAATAGATACAGGGAGTAAAATGGGACAGTGCAGACTGAATCTCATTGCTTGAAGCAGACTCCTGGTAACAGGTTTATTACAAGAGGGGTTCAGCTGGACAGGAATAGAAGACCAGAGTAATTATTTTTTCCAGTGGAAAAGCAAAACATCTTCTGCATGATAGCTAAGGGTAACATTACTTTGAAACACTGCTGATTGAGGTATAGTGACATTTCAAGCAAATTAGTAAGCAGTGCTCTGTAATTACTCCCAACTCTTGAAACATAATTCTCCAAATGATTTTATTGTTCATTGAATCCGCAGTCACAAAATTAAGACTGAAACTAAAATGTTAATGAGGGAACAGGGAGAAAGTGCAAGATATGATCTTGTTGCTAAATACTTATTGAAAAGTTGATTGAAAATGGCAACTTTAAAAAGGACCAAATATTCTCACATAAAAGCCTAAAGCAATGCAAATTACATTTACATGCAGCATTATTTAATATTTTACCAAGACAAATGGTACACAAACAGACGTTCAAAAGCGGTACAGCAAAGATAAGCTACAGAATACATCTTCCTGGCCCTAAACACTGATACTTCAGAGTCACGATTAAGATCAAGTAGCCTCGACGTTATTTGACTCTTGCTAGAGTGAGGGGGGCAGTGTTACTTTCTAGTGCCACAAAGTGTCATACAGTCAAGTTTACACATGTTTACTGCAGGTTAAGTTCTGTACGATTAAACTGTAAATACTGAGATTTGTGATTTTACATAAAGGTCCTAACCCTAGTACTGAAACTCACTGACTTGAGCTCAGCAATGCAACAGCAATTACATCATTAATGGGAACTTGCTTCCTGCAAAACTTAAGACATCTTCACCTCAACAAATACATTACACAGTTAAGTCAATTTAATACATTTGGATGAAAGTACTTGACCGATATTGATAGGATCAAGGCAAGTTCAGATTGTAGCAGTAACTCTGCCTCGTGTACAGCAGGTAGGCACCAACACATTCTAATTCCCTGGATAAGCAGCAAATAAAACAGGAAGGGAAACAGAAGCCTGATCAGGAAAGGATGCGGAATGTGAAACTGGCCTCTGTCTTAAAAACAAAATTATCTAGTTCTGCGCACCAAAACAAAAATCCTGAAGTTTAGAAGTCTGACCAACTAGTGTTGCAGAGTGCTAATTTATTAGAGAATGGCAGCAATAATTTTCAGTCTATTTTCTCAATCTAAACATTGACTGTGATCAAATACTAGTGCTGGAATTTGTTTATGGGCACAATGGAAGAGAAACATACTCTCACTATGAATGAAAGAGCCTGAACACACGGCCACCTGGCTAGAAGAACTGACAGCAGTTAAACAGCTCACAGAGCATCTATTTTCTTCCTATTACTTAGAAGCAAGAAATCCCACTTCAGATATTAAATCCAGTGGTTGGGATTCCCTACCCATGTTGACCAGCAAGAGACTACCATCATAAGTGACAGTATCTTGCTAATCAATGAGTAATTCCTAATGTTTCATGAAAATCCATTTAGTGTAAAACTCATTACACAACCTGAAGCATCAGTATAGACCTCAGCACAAACATCACTGATGCAAACACTCCATAAAGACCTGTACATAGTGACTTCATTGGGCCCCATGCATTTTGAGGATAGCAGCAGAGATTTCATTCCATGTGGTCATAAGCAAATTGCGTGCTCTCTCCGTTAAGTCCGGCACATCGTCTGTTGTCATGCCTTGAGTTTCCATTGGAGGAAGAACCTGAACGATACATTTCCCTGGAAATAATGAAAAATCATAGAATATTCACTCCTGCCAGTCACTTTGTGGGGTTGAGAGAGTGTGCGTCTTGGGTGGGGCAGGGGTCATAGAGGACAGATGGTCGGGTGGAACAGATTTACTGCCCCATTTATAGTTGGGAGGAAATATGGGGTCAATTCATCCTGTAAATATTTCTTTAGTCTTTAAACATTAATCCAGTTTTCTTTTGAAAACTGAATAAGTATGCTTCCACCATCCTTCCAGGCAACACATCCAAATCATTGACCAAATTGTTAAGTTTACACATTAATCAATTCTACAATATTAAGAACTTTTTTACTAAGCAGCCACACATTTTCAAACATGTCAAAAGAGTAGACCGAACATATTGGCTCACCTGCATTATTCAGTAATTAAAAACAAATCGATTGAAGAGTCAGAATCACCCAGCTCTGAAACAAAGAAGCTTTGATGCAAAGAAACTGAATCATTCATTTACGGGGTTAAGGAAACATCAAGGAAGCACGGGGTTAAGGAAACATCAAGGAAGCACGGGGTTAAGGAAACATCAAGGAAGCACGGTTGAAACTCATTAGGACCGCAATTCATTGGATGCATAAAACCATTTGTGAAAAATTAAGGAGAGAGAGTAAGAGCAGAGGTTGAATGA
This sequence comes from Ginglymostoma cirratum, assembly GCA_024137785.1. NCBI lineage: Eukaryota > Metazoa > Chordata > Chondrichthyes > Orectolobiformes > Ginglymostomatidae > Ginglymostoma > Ginglymostoma cirratum. The sequence continues at coordinate 920,544 of JAHRHZ010000159.1, read as the reverse complement.
AAAACAGGTTGATTGCACCAACAAGGAAACTATAAGATTTGCATGTTTCCAATTACTGAGAAAGGCATAAATGTAGATGACTTGACAAAGACAGCGCCATTCTATAGAAAAGCTGACAAGTTCCAGTTCAGAAACATACCAGAGGTAAACCTTTTCTCTGCTCTGTTGTAGAAGTCATTGTATGAGGAAAACACCACTGGAATAATTGGAACCTGAAACACAACAGATCTGAATAAACAAAATTCAATAATCATTGTGCTCTGGATTGTTGTATAACCCCAGCAGGATCAACTTTTACTGGGCTATAAGCACCCAACTTTCATGAAATGGAACATGCTTAACCAGCTAAAGCAAGTAAAAAGTCAACTCTGCAATTTTAAATATCAAATGACAGCAAGTTCTTCAGGCTCAAAGCAATCTCTCAATAGAGCTGGAAAGACAGAGCAGCTGACAGACTAAAGTTAAGTAACAGTTCTCAAGCAGAAAGAAGTTACTAGCAGTGAAAGGCTTATGTCACAATGAAACAGAATACAAGATTAAGTGCCCCTGTTTATCCCCTAACTTATTTTCTGTTCTATAGAATGGTAATTGTTAGAGGGCCTATAGATTACTCAAACCAGTGTTGTCTTCCCTTTTATTTCTTACCCCTATTCATATGGATTCTGCATCTTTCAATCCTAGATCATTTCTTGCTATCACATTTATTTCATCCAAAGCTAACACACCACCCTATCCTTCCTGCCTGACCTTTTGAAAAGCCTACTTTTGCTTTAAAAATCTTCAAATACCCTACCTCCATCACTGTTTAGGGAAAATTGAGTACTTGGAACAATCTCCTCTCCATCTTAAATGGGAGGCCACTTGCTTTTAAAGTTGTCCCCTAATTATAGTCTTGCCCACTAGAGAAGCATCCAGTCAACACCTTCCCTGCTCTGTTTCCTCAGGATCTTGTATTTTTGAATAAGATCGTGCCTTATTCATCCTGGTAGATGAATGATAAAAAGTTACTCTGCCAATGCAGGTGATTAGGAAGACAAATAGAATGTTGCTGTTTATTGCAAGGGGAATGGAGTGTAGAAATACGAATGTTTGGCTACAGTTAATAGAATATTGACTAGGCCAGATCTGGAGTACTGTACAGTTTTGATCTCCTTACTTAAGGAATGTAAATGTATTCCAAACATTTCCGAGACGATTCTCTTGACTAATGCCTAGGATGGTGGGATGATCCTGTGAGGAAAGGTTGGACTGCTATTCATTTTAATTAAGAAGAAGGGACGATCTTATTCAAAGATACAAGATCCTGAGGAGACAGAGCAGGGAAGATGTTGACTGGATGCTTCCCTAGTGGGAGAGATTATAATTAGTTTAAAAGTAAGGGGTCTCCGATTTAAGATGGAGAGGAGATTGTTCCAATTACTCAATTTTCCCTAAACAGTGATGGAGGTAGGGTATTTGAAGATTTTTAAAGCAAAGGTAGGCTTTTCAAAAGGTCAAGCAGGAAGGATAGGGTGGGGTGTTAGCTTTGGATGGAATAAATGTGATAGCAAGTAGTGGTCTAGGATTGAAAGATGCAGAATCCACATGAGTGGGGATAAGAAATATAAAGGGAAGTCAACACTGGTTAGAATAACCTACAGACCCTCTTAACAGTTACCATTCTATAGAACAGAAAATAGATTAGGGGATAAACGGGGGCACTGAAAAACAGTACATTATTCATAGGTGACTTTAATCTTCATGTAGATTGTGAAAGTCAAATTGGCAGAGGCAGCCGCAACATTGTGTTCTAGGGGTACTTTTTAAACAATGACCATAACATGGCAGATTTTCAGCTTGGGAGTGAGAAACCTGGCTCAGAAACAACTGTTCTAAACTTGAGTAATTACAAAGGAACAAAGACAGAGCAAGCTGGAGCGGACTGGGGAAGGAGTTTAGCTCAAAGACAGTCGAGGAACACTGGTAGACATTTTTAAAAAGCGCTTGACTCATAACAACGATGTAAGCCAACCATGGTTAACCAAGAAAGTTAAGGATAGCTTCAAACTGAAAGAGAAAACACAATGTGGTAAAGGTTAAAGCAATTGGGATTGGGCAATTTTTAAAAATCAATAAAAGATGACTACAAAAAGAGGGAAAGTAAACTTGTGAGTGAACCTGCAAGTGATGAAGATGGACAGCGAGAACTTCCAATGTAATAGAGGGGAGAGAAAGGCCTGACTGAACACAAGCCTTAAAAAAAAGGAGACTGGGGAAAACATAGGGAACCAGGAAACAGCGGAGTAACTGAATGAACGTTTCACAGTGGAAGACACTAAGAGAGAGGAAATAAACAATTATCACTGAAGAAAGAGTACCCGAGAAAGTAACTGGGCTAAAAGCCAATTTGTCTCTTGGACCTGATGTGCTGCATCCTAGAATATTCAAGGAAGTAGCTACAGAGATAAGTGCTGCACTGACAGTAGTCTTCCAGAATCGTTAGATTTTGGAAAAGTCACAGATGGCTGCAGAACTGCCACTGTAAAACCCTTAATTCAAATACGGGGGGAGCCAAGAAAAATATAGGTAAATTTAGGCCAGTTAGTTTAACATCTGTCATTAAGAAAATGTTGGAGTCTATATAAAGAATATAATAGCAGAGCATTTAGAAACGCATTGTATAATCAAGCAGGGTCAGCATGACTTTGTGGAAGATAAATCATGCCTGACAAATTTGAGCATTCGGAAGTAGTAACAAGCAGTACAGGTAAAAGGGAACCAGAAGATTCAATATATTTGAATTTCAAAAAGGCACTTGATAAAGTACGTTAGCTACTTAATAATACCCTGCAGTGTTGGGCATAGTAGATTAGCATGAAGCATAACAGAAGACAGAGCTGGGAAACAGGGGCATTCTGAGGATGGTGCCTGTTTCCCAGCTCTGTCTTCTGTTATGCTTCATGCTAATATACTACACCCAATGCTAAGTAGTAGAGTGTCACAGGGATCAGTGTTGGGGCCACAAACAACTTCAATGCAGGAAGTTATTGTACTACCACTAAACTTAGGGATTACAAAAATTTGTGGGAAAACAAGTGGCGAAGCTGACACTGAGTCTGCACAAGTTAAATGAGCGGGCAAAAACCTTGCAAATAGAAAATAATGTGGGGAAATGTGAGGTTTTGCACTTTGGCACAATGCATAGAGGAGCTGAACATTAGTTAGATGGAAGCTACTGCACAGAAGGATCTGGAAGTTCGAGCATGAGCCCCAAAAAGCTAGAGTACAATTTCATTGGGTAATAGGGAAGGCAAACAGAATGTTGGCCTTTATATTTCAAAAGGGAATGGAGTGAATCACAAAGTCTTGCTAAAACTATACCAACACTGGTTAGACTACATTTTGATCCTATTATCTACAGAAAAATATACTGGCATCGGAGACAGCTCAGAGAAGGCTCACTTGGCCTATCTCAGATGTGGAGCCACTACCTCATGATAAGAGGTCGAGTGGGTTGAGCCTGTACTCACTGGAGTATAACAGGTTACATTTATGAATCAAAGGTCCTTAAGGGATGACAGGGTAGCTGCAGAGAGCTCATTCTCCCTTGTGACAGAGTCTAGGACCAGTGGGCTGGATCGCAGAATAAGGAATTGTACATTTAAACAGAGATAAGGAGGAATTTCTTCTCTGAGTAGTGAATTTTTGGAATTCTTTATCGGGGGGCTGTCGACACCGAGTTATGTATTTTCAAGGTTGAGATCAACATTTTTAACCACAGGTTATGGAGAAAACGCAGAAAACTCCACTTGAGCAGCTCGGTTTATTGACAGGCACACAGACTAAACCCTCAGAGAACACTTGATTGTAGCTGGGTTCCATAAGGTTCCAGCATGCAGATAAAGGAGAGATTCTGTATAGTGCATCACCAGTGCAGACTCCATAGACTTGCTCAACACTGTACCATTATCTGCAGCCACTGCTTCAATTTGAGTTAATATAAGATTTGCACATTTTAACTGATTTTACCTGCGCCTGTATGGCTAAGTGGAAAGCTCCTCGTTTAAATGGCAACATATTACCATCATGATTTCTGGTTCCTTCTGGAAACACCCACAATCTGATCTGGAGGGAAACAGATGACAGAGTATTGTCAAGCTGAACAAAGTATAACCTTGAAATAGGTTATTAGCCAATAGCACCCACAAACAAGACTTAAAATTCCATTAAATACCCCAACCAGAATACTGCATTCATTGTTACCTCTATTATCATTTCTGGAGAAAGATAATTGAACTAAAATATTAGCTTTTCTTCACAGACAACCTGACCCAAGTATTTTCAACACGTTTTGCTTTTGCACTTATGATCTAGAAATTATCAAGTATAGCACAACCCTAATACACTAAAGCTAGTACTAGGGCTATGCTTTTCTTTTTGAAACACAAAGGAAAAAACAGTTCCCAATGACAGTACAATGTCCTGAAGTACATTATAAGAGATAGGAAAAGGTAGCCTTAAAATTTGCTATTTGAAGGAGAGCCAAGATACTGGGATAGCTTCCTCAAGAGCTGAGAAGACCAAAATAGTATTTGAGATTTAAATATAGATTTGTAAATCTCACAAGGAAAGGCTATTTCCATCATTTGGGATGTTAGTACTGAATTTTATGAAGGAGAGGATAGGGAGAGTTGTTTTTTCAAGGTTCACTCTTGTTGGACATGGTCATTGTCTGGCACTTGTGCATTATGGATATTGTCCAGGTCTTGATGCATGTTAGCAAGCACTGCTCAGTATCTAAGTAACTGCAAATGGTACTGAATAAACACGCCATAGAAATTTATAAGGGGATGTTCATTGATTGAAGGGAAGAACATTGATAAAGGAATCAAAGATAGTTAGGCCAAGGTCAGCAGCCCCAAGAAATTCAGGGGGTCTTGCACACATTCACGTCCCTGCTTCTGAGCCAGGAGGCCTAGGTTCATGAAATGCGGAGCTGAAAAAGCACAGCAGGTCAGACAGCATCCAAGGAGTAGGGAAGTTAACGCTTTTTGACATTTTTGTTTAAAACCTCCATTGGTTGCTCTACTACCCTTAGTGAGGCAAATATTCTTGAACGTGGCTGTCATTTCCCCAAAGTAAAATAAATTCCTTCTGTCCACATTTGTTTCGCCACTCTCCATTTACCAAGTCACTTTTCTCCAACCCCATCAAGAGATTGGTTTGTAACCTTCATAAATATATCCAAATAACACTTGTCTTTGGAAGAGAAATAGCATCAGTCAGAATCGGTGACTGACTTGTTGTAACATCAGTCAATATCTTTATTGATTTACTTCCTTAGTTCAAAAGGGGAGGTATTTCCTTATGCTTGGATTTAAAATACTTAGAGCTTCCAGCCCTCTGAGTCTGTCACTATTCGTGCCATTGTACATAGTACACACACACAGTCGCTACATATAACACGTGACAGCCCTGAGCCATCTTTCGTATCTTCGTTCAGTTCAAGGAAATATGTTGTCTTTGTACTAATGTTAGTCTTATTACCAATTTCCATGCCCAATGTCCTCTTTTCTGTAGATTAAACGATCCTACTACTGCAAGCAGTCTCCCATTAACTTCCAGCCATTTAGTTTGATACACAGTATTACAATGAAGCATCTTAATTTCAAAATATTGTTGGCTCTGTCCTTTTTCCTATACTGTGGCATTATTCTGCCTGTTCTCTAAACTAGCTCCTCTTCCATTGTCAGATTGTCTATTCCTCTATTTTGTAGGTTTCATTTTACTTTGCTCTAAGATGGTCCATGGTCAACTCGTGTTCTGTAATTTCCCCATCACTCCGGAGTTCAAATATTTTTAATTCCATCTTACACCTGATTTTTCTCTGCTTTTATTTCTCCAATAATTCAAGTCTTTACTTCTCTTCCACGAATTTTTTTTTTTTTAAATTTCTAAACATCTTAGCTGATTCCAGTTGTGATATCCCAACTGTAGGTTTTCTGACTCAATGTTGGATAGTGTTTTGAAACATCTCATCCTTGACATCCTCTTTTCACTTCTACCTTTAACTTAACTGCTAACTGTTTAACTAGTGTCAAAAATCTTAAAATACTCTACGTCATATTTTCCTCCTGTCAAAAATTCTTAGCAATGTTGAAAACCCTCTTCAAATTAGTGCAATAAAATTCAAAACACCATTGCTTCATGTCTAGAACCACCATATACCCATTATTTTAGAAAGAAAGAAAGACAAATCTCTCAAAGCTCATGAATCCAAAAAATCCCACTAAGAATCCCCAATTGTTATGCTCCCAGCTGATGTCATTATTGGATAATTCAGACCTTGGAGTGAAATCTAGCTTGATAGATAATATTTTCTGCCTTTTAGATTTAACAAAATGGCCTTTCACAAACAGGTAATACCGCAGATTCAAATTTAACATTAGAAACAGAGCTGGCCCGTCAGTCCCTTGAGCCGATTCCGCCACTCATTAAGATCATGGCTGATCTGTGGCTATACACCTGCCTTTGGCCCATACCCCCAAAACCCCTCGGCTTAACAAAAATGTACCTCTCAGATTTAAAATTAACAACCATCCACTGCCATTATGGAAGACAGTTCCAAACCTCTACTCTATATAAGGGTGTCCAAACATCTCTCCTGAACCGTCTATCCCTAATCTTCAGATTAGTTCTAGAATCCTGAACCAGTAGAAGTAGTTTACCTTTAATCGACCTTGTCTTTTCCTGTTAATATTCTGAAGACTTTAATCAGGTCACCACTTAACTTTTTAAATTTTAGATAAAATAGGCCTAACTTGTAAAATGCTTGCATTGGTTCTCAAATCAGAAAAATGAATAAAAGATTGAAGCTCTTTTATAACAAGCAGCTTTGTTTACTCACATTCTCTTTCAGCATGGTCTGAGCAGCCTCAGTCATCACACTTTTAGCATCAGTTTTTTTCTGCCGGTTGATGAAGATGATGCCAGCAAGCCAGCATACCAATCCCACAGTGCCAGCATACATCAGCTCCTTCTTTGCAATGGCAACACAACGATCAGGGAGGATCTCCATCATACCTGAGAAACAAAACTTAGCACAATGATTTCCTTGCCTGAAGAGAATGGATACCAGCTGGTGTAAATACACCATTTATTGAACAGCAAGTTCTAAATAACCCTTAAATCATAGAAATGGCAACACAGCAAGCCATTGATACTTTATATTCTCACCCCATTCTCTGTTTTCTCTGCACTATAACAACTTGCAGTGAAATTTGTAAAGCCCTAACCACAGTGACTTCTAATAAAGTATTCTAGATTCTTCTCAACTTCTACGGGTAAATTACAACTTTCCCCTTTCTTGTAATAATTCTCAGCTCACACTTGCTTGTTCTTGATTCACAAAGATTCCTATTCATCGAGGTTGACCTGACAAGCTGCTGTTGCCGGGCTTATATTGATAACCTTTTATTGAACAAGGTTTTAACATTTGCAAATCTATCATCCTCTGGCACCACCCACACGTAAGGAAGACTAAAAATTGTATCAGTTGTATCAGACTCCACAACGCTCACTCCTACCTTCCTTACTATTCTTGGCTGCATCTTCGCTGTTCCTGGTGCTTTAATCAATACCAAGTACCACAAACCTATCCCATGCTTCCTTTTCAATTTTAAACCTTGTAGTATCTGAACTGCAACCTTTTTACTAAGGCCTGGGTAGCATCATCTTTGGCAGAGACAAATGCTAATACCTCAGCTACGAACTCTCCTTCCTATGAGAAAGTGGATACAGGCACCAAATTTGCAAAGATGGACCATCAGGTTTGTGAGCAGACTGACACAGGGAGTGAGGAGAGATTGGCAGTTTTGGCAGGTTTAAAAGGGAACAAATCCCCAGGTCTGGATGAGTTGTAACCCAAACTGCGTGGGAGACTAGGGAGGAAATCAGGTCCTGACCCAAATTTTTAATTCAGGGCTGCCGGGGTGGTGCCAGAGGACTGGAGGACAGCTAATGTGATTCTACTTTTCAAGATGGGAGATAAATTCGGGAATTACAGACCATGAGTCTCTCATTATTGGTAGGGAAACTATTGGAGAAAATTCCAAAGGACAAAACTCATCCTCATTTAGGAAAGCAAGGTTTGATCAGGGATATTCAGGTGCTGTACAAATTCTGAAACTCAGAGCTCAAACTACTCCAACCAACAACACTGTCTACACAAACAGCTGTTCACAATGTGAGAAGTATCCTGGAGTTTCCACAAAACAAAGTACACCCGAGGATAAAACAGCCCTGACGTTACTTTGTTTAATAATTAATCTTGCTACTGTTAAGAAACCTGACCAATAAAACTTAGTGTTGATAATTCCAACCTTACTTAACTCATCACCAATTGCAACAAACCCTAGTGGAAAGAAAAGATAATACCAGCTGCTCACTAGCTCCTTACTATAGAAACTTATAAAGCATAATTTCATAGTCATTGAGACTCAGTCTCTAAATAGCAATACTCACCAGCCAATCAACTTTTTCCCACAGTATCATATCTAGATTTTGAATTCCAAACAAAGCTCTGACTTACTACAGGCAGCACTGGACAGCTGCTCTCATTTATTCTTTATGGTCCCTTTGCCCTCCGTAATGGTTCCTCTGGTCTCTTAGACTGAATATAGATCGGGATTCTAATGGTGGAACCAGCAGTGGCAAGGGTTGGGGAAGTGTACTTTCAACTATATTCAGGGAAGTACTCTTTCACTGACCACTGTTTCCAACCTAGAGGAGAGAGTCATCATGCGGTATTAGATAGGTTTTTTCTCTTTATTAGTTCACTGGATGCGGGCAGCACTGGCTAGGCCAGCACTTATTGCCCGTTCTTAACTGCTCAGAGGACAGTTAAGCATCATATTGCTGTGACTCTGGAGTCACATGTAGACCACATCAGATAAGGATGGCAGTTTCATTCCTTAAAAAGGGCAGCGAACCAGTTTTTGCGACAATCAATGGCTTCACAATTAGACTTTTAATTCCAGAGTTTTATTGAATTCAAATTCCACCATGTGCCACGGCTAGATTTGAACCCAGGTCCCCAGAAGATTAGCTAGGTCTCTGGATTAATAATCTAGCAATAATACCACTAAGCCATTGGCTCCCCTGTCAAGTTAGGTTAAGTTGATCAAACATTAGTTGGGAAGCCTCTAGAGAACAGTGATTAATCAGAGTATCATGAGGTTTAGGTTAACCATGGAAAAGGCTAAGAACAAACTAAAGTGATTTCTCTGAGCCTTCTCAGTTCAGAAAACGTTCACAACTCATTCCTGGGCTGAAGGGTGAGGTGAAGATGCAATTACAAGCAGTCAGCAACACAGAAGAGTGGACAGAATGAGAACTTTTTTGGAGAAGGAGCAAGGCTGGCAGTGGATCAGAGGTGGACACAGGACATAAACGAGAATGCATGAGTTCAGACTGGTGTTTTGCACTTCTGACACTGAATTCCAAGCAATGTGGATGACTATAAAAGCAAGAGATGCTTCTGGAGCAACTCGAGCTCCAGATTTTGGAGTTAAAGCAGCAGCTGAGGGCATTTGTTTCGGGTCATGGTCACCCCATAGCTTAAGAAATTCAAGCAGAGAGGGAATGGGTAACCACTGGAAAAAAGGCAACAATAGTAATGAGGGAATCCCCAGCCCCACTCCAATACATTTCATTTGCAAACTGTTTTTGGTCTTAGAAAGCAGGCAGTGTGATTATTCCTCTGGATGAAAGCTTAAGTGAAACAATGGCACTCTGGGTGGTTCAGCTGCCTGGGGTGGGGAGGAAAGGAGCAGCATTAAAGGACAATAGTGATGGGGAATTCGTCAGTGAGGGGAGAAGATGCCACTTCTGTGGCTGTAAAACTGATTCTAAGATGGTACATTACTTCCTTGGTGCCAGGATCAATGATATCATGGATGGCTGCTGGGCATTTTGAAAGGAGAGGGCAAACAGTCTGATGTCTTGGCCCAAGTTGGCACCAATGACATGGGAAGAAACAGAAATGAGGTCCTGCAAGTAAATTTTAGGGAGTTATGCTGGAAATTGAAAAACAGGACTTCAAAGCTAGAAATCTGTAGATTACTGTTGGTGCCATGCAGTAGTGAGTATAAGAACAAGATAGAGCAAACAAATGCATGGCTGGAGAAATGGTACAGAAGAGAGGGCTTCAGATTCTTAAGAGTGCGACCACTCCTTGAGGAAATTAACAGGTTATGTCAGGGCAGCAACAGGACAAACAGCCTCACAGGAAGGTTTGCTAATGCTGTTGGAGTAGATTTAAATTAGACTGGTCGAGGGAGTTATACACTAACGATCTGGACGAAGGAACTGAGGGCATTGTTACTAAGTTTGAGTTAATACAAAGGTAGGTGGACAGACAGGTAGTGTGGAGGCAGCGGGGAGGCTGCAAAAGGAATTGGACAGGCTAGGAAAGTGGGCAAAGAAGTGGCAGATAGAATACAGTGGGGTTATGCACTTTGATAGTAAGAGTAGGGGCACAGACTATTTTTTAAATGGGGAAAGCCTTCAGAAATCTGAAGCACAAAGGGATGTGAATTCCTAGTTTGGGATTCTCTTAAGGTTAACATGCAAGTTCAGTTGGCAGTTAGGAAAGCAAATACAATGTCAGCATTCACATCAAGACAGCTAAAATACAAGAGCAGAAATGTACTGCTGAGGCTGTATAAGGCCCTGATTGGACCATTTTTGGAATATCGAGTGTGGCTTTGGGCCCCATATTTAAAGAAGGATGTTCTGACGTTGGAGCAGGTCCAGGAGGTGGTTAACATGATTCCAAAAATGAAGGGCTTGTCATACGAAAAGTGGTTGAGTACTCTGGGTCCGTACTTAGAATTTAGAAGGGTGGGGAGGGGTCTCAATGAAATTTACAGATTATTGAGATGCCTGGACAGAATGGATGTGGAGTTGGTGTTTCCAGTCATAGGAGAGACTAGGAAATAGAGGGCACAGGCTCAGAGTGAAGAGAAAACCCTTTGAAACTGAGATGGAGGAGGAACTGCTTCACCCAGAGGATGGAGAGTCTGTGGACTCACTACTGCAAAGACTTTGGAGGCCAAGTCATTGAGTCTATTTAAGATGAGATAGATAGATAGATAGATAGATTCTTGATTAGTAAAAGGATCAAGTGCTATGTGGAGAAGGTAGGAGAATTTGTTAGGGTTAGGGGTGGGTAGGTGATAGCCTAGTGGTGTTATTGCTACACTATTAATCCAGGGACCCAGGTAATATTCTGGGGTTCAAATCCCACCATGGCAGACGGTGGAACTTGAATTCAAATTAATCTGGAATTAAGAGTCTAATGATGACCATGAAGACATTGCTGATTGTCAGGAGAAACTCATCTGGTTTACTAATGTCCTTTGGGAAGGAAATTTACCATCCTTACCTTATCTGGTCTATACATGACTCCATGACCCACAGCAATGTGGTTAACTCTTCACTGCCCTCTCAGCATTAGGATGGGTAATAAATACAGGTCCAGGCAGCGATGCCCACACCCTATGAACGAATAAAAATGGGTTAAGAAACATATCAGTCATTAGGAAAACAGAACAGACTTGATGGGCCAAATGGCCTAATTCTGCTCCTCCATCTTATGCTCCTGTGGGATCCTGACATAGTTCAGTGGAAACAGAAGCTGAGATGGAATGACAAGTTAAAACTCAAGCGACTCTGTAGAGCAGAGGAAACAGGCTAGTTAACAAAGTAGTAAGGGATCTTAATGCAAGAAGCCTGAGAAGACATGGATGAGCTGAGAGCACAGATAGGCATGTGGGAGTACGATATTATAGCTATGCCCAAGACTTAACTGAAAGATGGACAGGGTTGGCTGCCCAATATTCCTGGTTATCGGGTATTCAGGCAAGATAGAAGAGGATGATGGCCGGGGGGGCGGTGTTGGAATTGTGGCAATATTGATCAAGGAATCAAATTATAGCAGTGAACAGGGATAGTAGAGATAATAACAAATAACATGGAATAGCGCAGCGCAGGAAAGAGATCCTTTGACCCACACCATGATGCTATTCCAAACTAATCCATATCCCTTTATTCTCTGCTTATTCATATGCCTATCTAAATACCTCAAACGCTGCTATCATTTTTGGTTTTATCACTTCCCATGGCAGCACGTTCCAGACACCTATCAGACTGTAAAAAAACTTACCCCTCTCATCTTAAACCTATACCCCTCAGTATTTGACATTCCCACCCTGGGAAAAACATTCCCACTATCACCTATACATGCCCCTGACTCAGGTCAGTCCTCAGCCTGACACTAGTGAAAACAATTCAAGTTTGTCCAACCTCTCCTTATAGCTACTACATGACAATTCAGACAACATCCTGGTAAATCTCCTCTGCACCCACATTAAAGCCTCCACATCTTTTCTATACTACAGCAAACAGAACTGCACACGCTACCAAATATGGCCTGACTAAAGTTTTATCAAAATGCGTGCCAACTTTTACACTTATGCCCCAACTGGTGAAGGCAAGCATACTATATGCCTTCTTTACCACCATAACCACTTGCAGTGCCACTTTCTGGGAGGTATGGATTTGGATCCCAAGATCCCTTTGTATACAACAATGCTCCCAAGGGTCTTCCTATTTACTGTATACTTTCCTCTTGCATTGCCAGGGGAAGTGATGGCCTAGTGGTATTATCAGTGGATTATTAATCCAGAGACCCAGATAACATTCTGGGGATAACAAGGTGGAGAGCTGGACGAACACAGCAGGCCAAGCAGCATCATAGGAGCAGGAAAGCTTGATGTTTCGGGCCTAGACCCTTCATCAGAAATGGGGAAGGGGAGATTTTGAAGCTTGTGAAATCCACATTGATACCATTGGGCTGCAGGGTTCCCAGGCTGAATAGGAGTTGCTGTTCCTGCAGCCTTCGGGTGGCATCGTTGTGGCATTGCAGGAGGCCCAGGATGGACATGTCGTCTGAGGAATGGGAGGGGGAGTTGAAATGGTTCGTGACTGGGAGGTGCAGTTGTTTATTGCGAACCAAGCGCAGGTGTTCTGCAAAGCGGTCCCCAAGCCTCCGCTTGGTTTCCCCGATGTAGAGGAGGCCACAACAGGTACAGCGGATGCAGTATACCACATTGGCAGATGTGCAGGTGAACATCTGCTTGATGTGGAAAGTGTTCTTGGGTCCTGGGATTGGGGTAAGGGAGGAGGTGCGGGGGCAGGTGTAGCACTTCCTGCGGTTGCAGGGAAAAATGCTGGGTGTGGTGGGGCTGGAGGGGAGTGTGGAGCGGACAAGGGAGTCACGGAGAGAGTGGTCCCTCCGGAAAGCAGACAATGGTGGGGAGGGAAAAATGTCTTTGGTGGTGGGGTCGGATTGCAGATGGCGGAAGTGTCAGAGGATGATGCGTTGGATCCGGAGGTTGGTAGGGTGGTACGTGAGGATGAGGGGGATTCTTTTTTGGTTGTTATTGCGGGGACGGGGTGCGAGGGATGGGTTGCAGGAAATGCGGGAGACACGGTCGAGGGCGTTCTCTACCACTGCGGGGGAGGGGGGGGAAAAAAGAGGAGCGTTGGGGACAGTTGCGGTCCTTGAAGAACGAGGACATCTGGAGATGTATGGGACTGGAATGCCTCTTCCTGGGAGCAGATGCGGCGGAGGCAAAGGAATTGTGAATAGGGGATGGCATTTTTGCAGGAAGGTGGGTGGGAGGAGGTGTATTCTCGGTAGCTGTGGGAGTCGATGGGCTTGAAATGGATAGTGGTTTCCCGAGATGGAGACAGAGGTCCAGGAAGGAAAGAGAAGTGTTGGAGATGGTCCAGGTGAACTTCAGGTTGGGGTGGAAGGTGTTGGTGAAGTGGATAAACTGTTCGAGCTCCTCGTGGGAGCACGAGGCGGTGCCAATACAGTCATCGATGTAACGGAGGAAGAGGTGGGGTTTAGGGCCAGTGTAGGTACGGAAGAGGGATTGTTCCACATAACCTACAAAGAGGCAGGGATAGCTTGGGCCCATGCGGGTACCCATGGCCACCCCCCCTTGTCTGTAGGAAGTGGGAGGAATTGAAAGAGAAGTTGTTGAGGGTGAGGACGAGTTCGGCTAAGCGGATGAGGGTGTCAGTGGAGGGGGACTGGTCAGGCCTGCGGGACAGGAAGAAGCGGAGGGCCTTGAAGCCATCTGCATGGGGAATGCAGGTATGTAGGGACTGGAAATCCACGGTCAAAATGAGGTGTTGGGGACCGGGGAATTGGAAGTTCTGGAGGTGGTGGAGGGGTGGGTGGTGTCACGGACGTACGTAGGGAGTTACTGGACCAAGGGCAGTGACACCCTCATCCCATGAATGAATAAAGAAAAAAAATCTCCTAAAATGCATTACATCACACTTGTTCGACTTAAACTCCATCTACCATATCCCCATGCGACTTTCCAAAAAAACCCATACCCTGTGACAACTTCCTCACCATTCACAATTCCACCAATTTTCATGTAATCTGCAAACTTACTAATCAGACCACTGACATTTTCATCCAAATCATTTATTTATATATATGTATATAAATCACAAACAGAGGTCCTGGCATTGATCGTTGCAGAACACTACTGGTCACAGACCTCCAGTCAAAAAAAAAAGCCCTCCACAACTACCTTCTGCTTTCTACAACCGAGCTAATTTTGGATCCAACTTGCCATCTCACCATAGATTCCATGCGATTTGATCTTCTGGCCTGCCACAAAGGACCTTGTCAAATGCTTTACTAAAAGCCCTTGTAGACAAAATCCACTGCCTTACCCTTAATCATCTTCGTCACTTCAAACAGCTCAATCACGTTTGCAAACAAGGCCTCCCTTGCATAAAGCCATGCAGAATATGCCTAACAAGTCTATTCTTCTCCAAATGCATGTAAATCCTATCCCTAATAATCTTCTCCAATAAATTCCTTATCACTAACGTAAGGCTTACCGACCTGTAATTTCCTGGATTATAAGAACATAAGAACTAGGAGCAGGAGTAGGCCATCCGGCCCCTCGAGCCTGCCCCGCCATTTAATAAGATCATGGCTGATCTTTTTGAGACTCAGCGCTACTTACTTAATTCCTTTTTTGTTAATTCCCTTAATTCCTTTACTGTTCAAAAATTTATCTAGCCTTGCCTTAAAACATTCAGTGAGGTAGCTTCAATCACTTCACCGGGCAGGGAATTCCACAGATTCACAACCCTTTGGGTGAAGTAGTTCCTCCTGACCGCAGTCCTACATCTGCTTCCCTTTATTTTGAGGTGATGCCCTCTAGCTGTAGTTTCACCTGCTAGCGGAAACAACCTCCCTGCCGTCACCTTATCTATTCCCTTCATAATCTGATGTTTCTATAAGATCTCCCCTCATTCTTCTGAATTCCAATGAGTATAGTCCCAGGCTACTCAGTCTCTCCTGATCTCCAGAGGGATCCAACCCTCTCTACTCTGGAATCAACCGAGTGAACCTCCTCTGCACCCCCTCCAATGCTAGTATATCTCTTCTCAAATAAGGAGACCAAAACTGCACACAGTACTCCAGGTGTGGCCTCACCAGGACCCTATACAGCTGCAGCATAGCCTCCTTGTTTTTAAACTCCATCCCGGTAGCAATGGCAGACAAAATTCCATTTGCCTTTTTAATTACCTGTTGCACCTGCAATCCTACTTTCAGCGATTCATGCACAAGGACACCCAAGTCCCTCTGCACAGCAGTGTATTGCAATGTTTTACATGGTTAAAAAAAGTCCATTTTGCTGTTATTCCTACCAAAATGGATGACCTCACACTTATCAACATTGTACTCCATCTGCCAGACCTTTGCCCACTCACAGACTATCTATATCCCTCTGCAGACTTCCAGTGTCTTCCGCACACTTTGCTCTACCACTCACCTTAGTGTCATCTGCAAATTTTGACACACCACACTTTGTCCCCAATTCCAAATCATCTATGTCTACATAGACATAGATGATTATCCCCTTTGCCCTTCTTCAACAAGAAACATTGCCTATTCTTCATTGTTCTGGGACCTCACCTGTGGCTAAAGAGGGTATGAAGATCCCTGCCAAGGCCTCAGCAATCTCCTCCCTTGCCTCCTTCAGTTTCCTAGGACAGATCCCATCAGTTACCGGAGACTTAGCTACCTTAATGGTTTTTAAGGCACCGAATACGATCCCCCCTTCTTAATACTGACATGCCCTAGAGTATCAACAAACTCTTCTCCAAACTTACCATCATCCATGTCTTTCTACTTGGTCACAACTGACATGAAACACTCCAAGAACCTGACCCACTTCCTCTAGGTCCACAAATTCCCTCCAGTTAACCTATTCTCTAGTTACTTTCTTGCTCCTAATATAAATACAAACTACCTTGGGATTCTCCCTAATCCTACTTGCCAAGAAATTTCATTGCTTCTTCTAGTCCTCCTAATTTCTTTAAGTTACTTTCTGCTTCCTCTATAATCCTCAAGGGGCTTGTTTGATTTCTATTTCCTAAACCTTGCAATATGTTTCCTTTCTAATAATTAAACTCTTATTTCGCACACGTGATTGAGCTGTTTGAAGTGACAAAGACAATTAAGGGTAAGGCAGTGGATGTGTCTGCCAGGGCTTTTAGTAAATAACGGGCAGCACAGTGGCTCAGTAGTTAGCACTGCTGCCTCACAAATGGGACCCAGGTTCGATTCCACCCTTGGGAAATTGTCTGTGCGGAGTTTGCACATTCTCCCCGTGTCTGCATGGGTTTCTTCCGGGTGCTCCGATTTTCTCCCACAGTCCAAAGACGAGCAGGCTAGGTGGATTGGCCATGCTAAATTACCCATAGTGTTCAGAGATGTGTCTGGGTGGGATGCTCCAAGGGTCAGTGTGGGCTTGTTGGGCTGAAGGGCCTGTTTCCACACTGTAGGGATTCTGCGAAATTCTGTAAACTCAGTAATCTCATATGATCTAAGGTTCCCGAGCATTGCCCTCCTTATCTTTCATCGTCACAGGAACATACTGGTCCCGAACTCTGGTCAACTGGCTTTTAAAAGTCCCCCAAATGTCTGAAACAAAAAGAAATTGCTGGAAAAACTCAGCAGCTCCGAGGGATCAGTGGAGAGAAAGCAGAATTAACATCTCTGGTCCAGTGACCCTTTTCAGATGTGAATTTACCTTCAAACAGCCTCCTCATTCCAATTTTTCCAACTACAAAATCAAATTTCAGAGAAATAAGAAAAATAAGCCAGTAGTATTAAGGGCTTTTAACTACTCAATATCAACTGGGATAGTTTCAGTGTGCAAGGGAGGAAACAAAATTCTTAAATTGCATCTAGGAGAACGATTTTAACCAGCATGTACACAGCTCATCAAGGGGGACAGTAGGGACATTTGGGACATAAATATTTGGAAATGAGCCCAGGCAGATGGAGGAGCACTTTTCAGTTCAGGAGCATTCTGGAGATAGTGACCATAACTCAGATTTAGAATAGTCATGGAAAGGGATAAGGATAGGGCTGGGAATAAAAAGTTTAAACAGGAGAAAGAATAATTTCATTAAGACAATATACAATCTGGCCCAAATGGGCTTGAAGCTGCTACTGCCAAGGTAAAACCATGTCAAAGCAGAGGGAGGCATTCAGGAAGAAAAAGTAAGTGTTCAGGGCAAACATATTCCATACAGAAAGAGTGGAACAAAGATCAGAGAACCTTGGATGTCAAGGGACATAACGGTTAGGATAAGAAAAGAAAACAAAACAAACGTATTTTAGATATCAAGGGCCAATATGGCAGAGTCTCTAGAGGAATATAAAACAGCCAGAAGAATCTTGAGGAGGAAATTAGGAAAGCTAAGCGTGAATGAGAAAGCACTGACAAGTAGAATAAAAAATAAATCCAAAGGACTTTTAAAAGATATTTGATGAGCAAGAGTATATAGTTAGGGAATCAGTAGGGCCTATTGGAGACCACAGAAGCATTGGGGGGGGGCCCCCCCCCCAAAGAAGACCTGTAAAATGTGGGCAGAGTCTTCATTGAATACTTTGCATCAGTCTTCACAATGGAAATTGCTGATAGAGATATAGTAGTCAGGGTGGGGACTGAAATATTCAAAGAAACTAACAAACAGAGTTCAGATGTACTAATAGTTTCGCAGCCTAAAAAGGAGATAGACAAATCTGCAGGCTTGAAAGAATTGCATCCAAGGCTATTGAGGAAGGCAAGGGCGGAGATAGCAGGGATCCTAATGGCGATAATTGTCAAATCCTCTGGCCAAAGTGAGGTGCTAGAGGACTGTAGAATGGCTACCATTGTCCTATTATTTAAACAAACTTAAACATATTGTAAAGATCTACTGTCTTTTTAAATACTTTCAGTAATCTAGGCTCCACAAATCTCTAGGGCCCGGAGTTCCAGACATTCAATACCCTCAAAAAAAAAATTTGAAGACTTTATCATAAACATTGAAATACTTTACATTCCTACACCTCTAGATAAAATAAATTTCATTTACAAGTTCTTTACAAATACAAAAATGCACAAACACTTAGTAACTGCTTCGCTTTATCTAATGGCAGACACTGGTCAGTGCAGGAAGCAACTGAAGTATTCACATTGTTACAGCATAAGGCCATTCAGCCTAGTCTCTGGGTTGGCTCTACAAATGAGCATCTTGCTCCTTCCTTTCCCTGTCACATGATTTTATGAAAAAGGAATAATCTAACTGTCTCTAATGCCAGGACTGAACCTACCCCCCCCCCCAATTCAGGGAGTGCACTGCCAGATATTAACCACTCATCGCATGGAAAAGCTTTTGGGCATGTCACTTTGCTTCTTTCGTTAGTATTACTAATTTCTTAAAAACCACATGGTTCCAGACAATTGCTAGTCTTGCTTGAAGCCACTGCAAGGAAAAAAAATGATTATTTACGATTGGTTTTATAGCTGCTCTGTTTTAACCATGCGAGGCTTAATGCATTAAGGCAAGCTTGTTACAGAATAAGCTGCTCAGCTCGAGTCTCAAACACCTTTGCTGAGACCTGACAGTTCTTCAGGAACATGAAGTGAAAGAACTCTCTCAATATGGTATTTCCTGAGCAAACTACACCAACCAAAACCACAGAAACAACAAATTGTTTAGTGACTTGATCACATGGGCAAGAACACCAGATTGACAGACTTCAGATCAATCTTTGCTTTCAAAAATTACCACCACTGGCCAGAAGTTTTTATTTTATATTTTAAAACGTGAATCCCTACAAAGGCATTTTTTTTAAAATTATCTTCCTCCCCCCCCCGCCTCCTTTTGCCCAAAGAGTCACAGTTCCAAATTCCCCAACCTTTCATTATTGAAAATCTTTAGACATGGAACCACTATCATAAACCTGCACTGCACTCTCTCTAATACCTTCACATCTTTCCCAAAGTGTGATGCTCAGAACTGGACGTAATACTCTAGCATGCTTGCCTTTATTGCTCAGAACATTGACTGTAGAAGTTGGGGCATCATGTTGTGGCTGTACAGGACATTAGTGAGGCCAGTTTCAGAATACTGCATACAATTCTGGTTGAGAGGGTGCAGAAAAGATTTGCAAGGATGTTGCCGGGACCGAATGGTTTTAAACTATAGGGAGAGGCTGAAAAGCCTGGGGCTTTCTTCCCTCAAGTGGAGGCTGAAGGTTGACCATATAGAGTTTTATAAGTTCAGGAGGTGCATGGCTAGGGCAAATAGCCAAAGTCATTTTTTGGGGGAGGGAGAGTCCAAAACTAGAAGGCGTAGGGTTAAGATGGGAGGAAAAAAAATTAAAATGGACCTGAAAGGTAATTTTTACACACGGAGGATGGCGTATGTATGGAATGAGCTACCAGAAGAAGTGACGGAGGCGAATACAATAACATTTAAAAAAGGTATCTGGATAGGTATATGAATAAGAACGGTTTAAAGGGATATGGTCCAAACGCTTGCAAATGGGACTAGGTCAGATCAGGATGTCTGACCGGCACAAACGAGTTGGACCAAAAGGTGTTTCTGTGCTTTATGACTGTGTAGGACAGGTGTAATTTCTGGTTCATGGGACACTTTCACCAGTACTGGGAAAAGTGGGATCTGCCCTGCCTGAATCATGCTGGGGTCAGAGTTCTTGTTGGCTACACAATTAGGGAAGCAGACAGGATTTAAACTAAATAGAATGAGCTAAAGATCAAATTTGCGAAGACTGCTAAATCAAGGAGTAGCATTAAGACCAAGGAGCAGGATATTAATCTAGGAAGAACGAACAGAGTGGAACAGGAAGGGACGGTGAATTAAAATCTAAAAATGAATCAACACGGAACACTAGAGCTCTGTATCCGAGGACTGTTTCTTCGAACATGCTCTACAGTCAACAAAAATGAGGACTGCATGGGACCTGGCATTGTGCAACAAGGTAGGATTAGTGATCAGGCTTTTGTACATTAATCTCATCTCATCTCCAGGACATCTCTCTCCAGGAGTTCCTCAGGGTACTCTCCAAGGCCCAACCATCCTCAGCAGCTTCACCAATGACTTTCCCTCAATTAGAGTCTAATGACCACTAAACTATAGTCAACTTAACACACAACATTACAGGCTACAAGGTGGAACAGAACAGAGCAGACAAAAATATATCCCGCCTTGATGTGTTAAATGCTTTTCAGGCTCAGTTTGAACTGAAAGTCAATGAAACGATGTCACCTGCCCCAACAGCCCCAGATGCACCTGTCCCCTTAGTCACCACTGCAGACATAAGATCAGCTGTCTTCAGAGAGAACCCACAGAAAGCGAGTGGCTCAGATGGAACCTCTGGGTGTGCGCTCGGATCCCGTGCTGACCAGTATTCACTTATGCATTCAGAGTCATACAGATATACAGCACGGAGACAGACTCTTTGGTCCAACTCGTCCATGACAACCAGATATCCTAAATAAACAAACAGTCCCATTTGCCAGCATTTGGCAGATATCCCTCTGAACCCTTCCTATTCATCTACCCATCCAGGATGCCTTTTAAATACTGTAATTGTACCAGCCTCCAACCCTTCCTCTGGCAGCTCATTCCATACATCCACCGACCCCCACATGAAAAAGTTGCCCCTTAGGCCCCTTCCCTGCTCACCCTAAACCGATGCCCCCGAGTTTTGGACTCCCCCCCAACCCCAGGAAAAAGACCTTGTCTATTTATCCTATCCATGCCTCTCATTATTTTAATCAACCTCTGTAAAGGTTAAACCTCAGCCTCTGACATCCAGGGAAAATAGCCCCAGCCGAAAGCAGAAAATCCGCCAACCCTGGCAACATCCTTGTAAATGTTCTCAGAAAGGTTTTCTGAAAAGGATTCAGAAAAGAACTTTCATGTCCCTCCAAATTGCAGAAAATTCCTCAGTGCACACTTCCAGTCTGTTGCAAACACAACAGCAGCCTCTCAAAGTCAGTCTTCAATCCAGCTATGAATGACATGATTTCTACAACATCTTGAGCCACAGGTTATTTTTCAAAAACAACAGTGTGATATCACTAAATAAACTTGTTCCGTCAGTGAACAGCTGAGCCACACAGAGCACAGACTTCAATCAGACATCGTGCCCGGAGATAAAAGGTACTGCAGATGCTGGAGAATCCGAGATAACAAGCGTGGGGCTGGATGAACACAGCAGGTCAAGCAGCATCATAGGAGCAGGAAAACTTGACGTTTCGAGTCTAAACCCTTCATCAGAAATGGGGGAGGGGAAGAGGGTTCTGAAATAAATAGGGAGAGAGGGGGAGGCGGATAGAAGATGGAGAGAGGAGAGGATAGGTGGAGAGGAGGCAGACAAGTCAAAGAGGCAGGGATGGAGCCAGTAAAGGTCAGTGTAGGTGGGGGGGTAGGGAGGAGATAGGTCAGTCCAGGGAGGACGGACAGGTCAAGGGGGGGGGGCGGGATGAGGTTAGTAGATAGATGGGGGTGGGGCTTGAGGTGGGAGGAGGGGATAGGTGAGAGGAAGAACAGGTGAGGGAGGCGGGGAAGAGCTGGGCTGGTTTTGGGATGCGGTTGGGGGGGCGGGGAGGGGAGGGGAGATTTTGAAGCTTGTGAAATCCACATTGATACCGTTGGGCTGCAGGGTTCCCAGGCTGAATATGATTTGCTGTTCCTGTGGCATTGTAGGAGGCCCAGGATAGACATGTCGTCTGAGGAATGGGAGGGGGAGTTGAAATGGTTCGCAACTGGGAGGTGCAGTTGTTTGTTGCGAACTGAGCGCAGGTGTTCTGCAAAGCGGTCCCCAAGCCTCCGCTTGGTTTCCCCAATGTAGAGGAGGCCACAACGGGTACAGCGGATGCAGGATACCACATTGGCAGATGCGCAGGTGAACATCTGCTTGATGTGGAAAGTCTTCCTGGGGCCTGGGATTGGGGTGAGGGAGGTGGTGTCGGGGCAGGTGTAGCACTTCCTGTGGTTGCAGGGAAAAGTGCCGGGTGTGGTGGGGCTGGAGGGGAGTGTGGAGCGGACAAGGGAGTCACGGAGGGAGTGGTCCCTCCGGAAAGCAGACAAGGGTGGGGAGGGAAAAATGTCTTTGGCGGTGGGGTCGGATTGCAGATGGCAGAAGTGTCGGAGGATGATGCGTTGGATCTGGAGGTTGGTGGGGCGGTACGTGAGGACGAGGGGGATTCTTTTTTGGTTATTATTGCGGGGACGGGGTGTGAGGGATGACATGGTCGAGGGCGTTCTCGACCCCTTCGGGGGGGGGGGGGGTGGGGAAGAATGCGGTCCTTGAAGAATGAGGACATCTGAGATGTGCGGGAGTGGAATGCCTCATCCTGGGAGCAGATGCGGCGGAGGCGAAGGAATTGTGAATAGGGGATGGCATTTTTACAGGAAGGTGGGTGGGAGGAGGTGTATTCCAGGTAGCTGGGGGAGTCAGTGGGCTTGAAATGGACATCGGTTTCTAGGTGGATACCCGAGATGGAGACCGAGAGATCCAGGAAGGAGAGAGAAATGTTGGAGATGGTCCGGGAAGTTCACCTGGACCATCTCCAACACTTCTCTCTCCTTCCTAGACCTCTGTCTCCACCTCGGGTAACCACCTAGAAACCACTATCCATTTCAAGCCCATCGACTCCCACAGCTACCGAGAATACACCTCCTCCCACCCACCTTCCTGCAAAAATGCCATCCCCTATTCACAATTCCTTTGCCTCCGCCGCATCTGCTCCCAGGAAGAGGCATTCCAGTCCCATACATCTCCAGATGTCCTCGTTCTTCAAGGACCGCAACTGTCCCCAACGCTCCTCTTCCCCTTCCTCCCCCCAATCCCCTGCAGCGGTCAAGGACGCCCTCGACCGTGTCTCCCGCATTTCCCGCAACCCATCCCTCACACCCCGTCCCCGCAATAATAACTAAAAAAGAATCCCCCTCGTCCTCACGTACCGCCCCACCAACCTCCAGATCCAACGCATCATCCTCCGACACTTCTGCCATCTGCAATCCGACCCCACCACCAAAGACATTTTTCCCCTCCCCACCCTTGTCTGCTTTCCGGAGGGACCACTCTCTCCGTGACTCCCTTGTCCGCTCCACACTCCCCTCCAGCCCCACCACACCCGGCAACCGCAGGAAGTGCTACACCTGCCCCTACACCACCTCCCTCACCCCAATCCCAGGCCCCAAAAAGACTTTCCACATCAAGCAGATGTTC
>JAHRHZ010000159.1:860918-876855 GCA_024137785.1 Ginglymostoma cirratum | reverse complement strand
GTGGGGGAGGGGGAGGGGTAGGTGTAGTTGAGGGGGGTGTGTGGTGTGGAGACAGAAGCCAAGCCGAGCCCTCTCCCCGCCCCAGGCACTCACTTCATGTTCTCCACATCGCGGCCCCGGATCAGGCAGAGCGGGATGACCGGGATAGCGAGCGCCATGATCCAGGAATAATAAAAACCCATCTTGCAGTAATAGCGGAACCCGGAGCTCAGCAGCCACAGGAGCGGCAGCAGCAGCGGGATCGGTAACAGAAACCATAGCGGGGCCATGGCCTGGGCCCACGGCGGGACTGACCGTCTCCCAGAGCCCGCCGCCTGGGCCTCTTCCAGCAAAGGGGGGTCGGAGCCTCGTCCTGCCTGGCAGGAAGTGGGGAGAAGCTGGGTCCGGGTCCGGGTCTCGGTCTGCGTCTGGGCCGGAGCCGGAGCCGGGCTTTGCGACGTTTCCGGGAGCCGCGGACAGACGTGCGCGGGGCGGGGCCTCACGGCGGAGGGTCACGTGAACTGCGCCCGTACGCTGCTGTCTGTCATCGTTCGGCCCATCGTGTCTGTGCTGGCTCACTCGGCATTTTTATTAAGTATTACCACCTCCTCTGACAGCACATTCCAGACACTTACCAGCCTCTGTACAAAACAAATCCTACCTCGTAACTTTCCTTTAAATTTATTCCTTTTAACTCTAAACCTCCATCCCCTAGTAATTGGCAATTTCTACCTTGGGGAAAAAATCTCAGACCATCCTTTCTATCCTTGTCTCTTATAATTTTGTAAACTTCTTCCAGGTCACCCCTCGGGTGAAAGCAAACTGAGTTTGTCCAATCCCTCCTCATAGCTAATACACTCCAAACCAGGCACCATTGGGGAAAACTTTCCATACTGCCTCCAAAGCATCCATATATTTCTAGTAGTGAGGTGACCAGAACTATACACAATGTTCCAAACGTGGCCTAACTGAAGTTCTGTACAACTGCAACGTGACTTGCCAATTTTCACACTCTGCTTTGTTCCCTCTCCTTATGCACCCCCTTTACAATTGTACCACCTATTTTATGTCATTCTTCAATGTTATTCTGACCAAAGTTCATCATCTCACATCTTTCTGTATTGAACCCCATCTGCCACCAATCTGCCCACTCCACCAACTTGTCAGTGTCCTTGTGAAGATCCAAACTATCTTCCTCAGTTCAGAATTCTTCCAAGTTTATCGTCCTCTGCAAACTTGGAAATTGTCCCATGTACCCTTAAGATCTAGATTATTAACATATATTAGGTAAAGTAAGGGTCATAATACTGACCCTTGGGGAACCCCATGACAAACATTCCCCCAGCCTGAACAATACATTGACTATTACTCTCCATTTCCTAGCGCTCAGCCAATTTTATATCCATGTTACTGCTGTCCCTTTTATACCATGACCCTACAACTGACCTCAGATCTTAGGAAGGGTCATTCAACCCAAAATATTAACTTTGATTTCTCTCTACAGGTGCTGTCACACCTGCTGAACTTTTCCAACAACTTCTACTTTAGTTTCCTTTGTGAGACATAGCACGAATGACATCTCGAAATCCATGTAGATCACATTAATAGCATTAACCCCATCGACCCTTTCTGCTACCTCTTCTAAAACTTCCAGCAAGTTAGTCAAACATGATTTCTCCTTGAGAAATCTGTGCCGACTCTTTATAATGTACACACGTTTTCCCATGTGACTATTGTACATAATTGTTTCAATTCATTTCCCTGCCACTGAAGTTAAACTGACTGATCTGTAATTATTGGGATTATCCTTATAAACTTTCTTGAACTCGCCGTACAGTTTGTAATTCTCCAGTCTTCTGACACCTCCTGTGAGGAGCAGAAAGGGAAAGCGTAAAAGATTGTGGTCAGTGCTGCTGCAATTTCTACTCCATTCAAAATTCTTGGATGTATCTCATCCGGTCTTGGCGCCTTGTGAACTTTAAATATCAACAGTCACTCCGAGTCTACTACTTTAATAACTTTGAACTCTTCTAGTGCCTGGATTTTTCCGCCATCACCATTGTGTGGGCAGCATCCTCCTTGTTTGAAAGACAAATGCAAAGTATTCATTTAGCACTCACCCATATCCCCTGACTCCAAGGGTAAATCCCCTTTTTTGGTCTCTAATCAGCCCTACTCCTCCTTTAACCACACTTTTAACATAGAAGCTATAAAATTCTAACAGGACTAGACAGGGTGAAAGCAGGAAGCATGTTCCCGAAGACCTGGGACTGCAAAACCAGACGTCACAGTCTAAGGATACAAGGTAGGTCATTCTGGACTGAGATGAGAAATTTCTTCACAAGTGAGTCTGTAGAATTCTCTGTCACAGGAAGTGGTTGAGGCCAAAATGTTGAATGCTCTCAAGAAGGAGTTAAATATAATTCTTACAGCTAAAGGGAGCAAAGAGTTTGAGGAGTATTAATTTGGATGACCAGCCATGATCATGATGAATGGTGGAGCAGGCTGAAGAGCTGAATAACCTGTTCTTGCTCCTATTTTCTGTTTCTATGCTTAGTACATTCGTAAGGTATCCTTTGTTTTAGTTGTTATTCTATGTATGATGTATAGTTTGTTACAACCCTGATTTGCTTGTTAATTCATATTTAATTTATGTTTATTCTGAATAATGTTGAATAAAGATTCCAAAAATTGAAATCCTGTTGATAAATTCTTAATTTGACATTGTTTGGCAAAGTTGGTTATTTTGCTTTACAGATCCCCGTTGGGATTTGAACAAAATTGGTGGCTGAAGTTTGGGATGTTGTGATTCAAATTAGACTGAAACTGGTTCTCTGGAACTCTCCAACTTTCAAACATATAAGATTTCACTTATGCTTTTGCTGTATTCTTTCAGAAAATCCACATAGGTACCTTTGCAGCTTAGACCTCTGTTGAGGGAGATGATCTGACTGTCAGAACACTTGAGAAAGTATAGCAGGAGCAGATCACTTGGGGATTAGTATAAGAGCAGGAGCTAAGAGGGACAGGATCTTTGTGAAATTCAAGAAAGAAATAAGTGGTCTTTTCAGCAATTGAATACAACTGGTCAGAATTAAAAAGAAACTCAGACTAAGAAAAAGTGACTCAGAAAGAGAAACGGACAAGAGACAAAAGGAATAAAGAAATAGGAAAATGAAAAAGAATGAAACAGAGAATGGTTTATGATTATGCAAATTGAGTTGTTGAGAAGTGAGGTTAACTCAGAGAAATTCAAATTTACTGAGACAGTGGAGATGTACGTAAGTCATTCAAGAAAATTGCTTCAAATCTGAAACAGTCAAAAGAACAGAGTTCAATGGTCCTAAAAGTAAGGAAAAGTATTTTAGTATGGAAGTAGTTGGAGATGAACTCATCTCCTTCAGTAGAGCACTTGAGTACGAGAAAGTAAAACTTACTGTATTCAGTGTTTATTTATTTGGTGCCAGAGACCTATGGGCAGAAATTTGACAAATAATAGAAGCCAGGCCTCTTTAGAATTTGCTAGGAAAATGGAAACAGTGACCTGTAGATGGTGCAGGTTAATGAAGGTGGAATCTCAATGACCTTAGGGAGATGATGTTGTTGGGAGTTTTAAACAAGTGCCCCTCTGGAGATAAAGTCTAACCAATGCCCATTGTAGTGACTGTAATGAGGTTAGCCAGCTGGACCTCACAGAATATGAGTTCCCTGATTGGGGTTGTTAATCTGGTCTAATCAGGGAGCCCTGGCTGACAGATATAAATAGGAGTGTCAGAGGTTTTGTTCTGAGAGCTAGGACTGAGGAAGCTGGATCTATGTCAAAGACCTCCCACGTGTAAATAAAGGGTAACTTGGTGATGTGACACCAGCCTCCGTAGAGTTATTTCACCCAAAATATTCATAAAATAAACAAAGCCTCAGTAATGGCAGACAGCGCTGAGTTAACTCAGAAGATAATTGATAATATGCCCCTGTTTGAATCTGTGGCGAGTGGTCCCAAAGCACTGCAGTGACACTGTCCGTGAAGACTATTAGGAAGAGACACAGCAAGAGGAAGCAACTGATTGGGTGTGTAAGGTCAGATAAGTATGCATACTATTTTTAACACTTATAGTTTGTAAAGGCAATAATACAGAGTTTCAGAGACAAAGGGCCCTAGAGTAATTTATATTATTTAATGTTAATGGCAATACAAGTTTAATTTAAAAAGGTAAGTTATGGAACAAGAACCCAAAGCTATAGGGTGCTCCTCCTGCTCTATGTGGGAAGCCAGGAACATTTCCAATACTCAGGACCAGAATGTTTGCAGGAAGTGTCTTCAGCTGCAGATCCTGGAAACCCAGGTTTTGGAGCTGGAGCAGCAGCTGGGAACATTGTGGGGCATCCATGAAACTGAGAGAATTGTGGATAACATGTATAGGGAAGTGGTCACACTGCAGGCTGAGACTGGAAGGAAGGAAATGGGTCATCACCATTCAAGTAAGAGGACTATGCAGGCAGTGTAGAAACCCCCTGTGGTTATTCCCCTACAAAACAGATACACCACTTTGGATACTGTTGAGGGGAATGACTTCTGAGGGGAAAACTACATAGCCAAAATTATTGCACCATAGTTGCCTCTGCTGCACAGAGGGTGAGTAAAAATGTAGGAATACAATTGTTATAGGGGATTCAATTATAAGGGGAAAAGACAGGCATTTCTATGGCCACAAACAAGACTCCAGGTAGGTAGGTTGGTAGGTCGCACCCTTGGTGCTAGGGTCAATGTCTTAGAGTGGATACAGGACATCCTGGAAGGAGTAAGTGATCAGCCGTGGTTTTGGTATCCATTGGTATAAATAGCATAGGTTAAAACAAGGGACAAATTCCTAAAAGCAGAACGTAGGGAATTGAGAAGGGAGCTGAAAAGTAGGACCTCAAAGTTAGTGATCTTATGATTACTAACTGTGCCACATGCTAGTCAGAGTAGAACTAACAAGTTATATAGATGAATGTATCACTGAAGAGATGGTGCAAGGCGGAGGGTTTCAGATTCCTTGGAAGTTGGGACCAGTGCTGGGGAAGTGAAACCAATACAAATTTGACCGTTTACACCTAGGCAGGATCAGGAGTCATGTTCTTGGGGGAGTATTTGTCCGTGCAGTCGGGAATGGTTTAAACTAAAATGGCGGAGAAGTAGGGTAAGTGATTTTTTTCAGTTTGGTGACCTGTAACCAGTGAGGTTCTGCAGGGCTCAGAACTGGGGCTATAACTGATTACTATATTAATGACTTGGAGGAAGGAAGTGAAGGTAATGTAGCCAAATATGCAGACGACACTGGAATAGGTAGAAAAGCAAATTGTGAGATGGATACAAACAGTTTAGAGAAATATTGATTGATTAAGAAAGTAGGCAAAATGTTGACTAATGGAGTATAATGTGGGAAAATGTGAAGTTGTTCATTTTGGAAGGATAACTATAGAACAAAATATTATTTAAATGGAGATAAACTACAGAAAGCTGCAACTCAAAGAGACTTGGGGGCACTTGTACATGAAACACTGAAAGCTAGCACACAGGTATAGCAGGTAATCAGGAAGGTTGATGGAATGTTGGCCCTTATTTCAAGGGGTTGGAGTGTAAGAGTAGGGAAGTTTTACTGCAACTGACAAGGTGCTGGTGAAACCACATCTAGGATACTGTGAACAATTTTGGTCCTCTTATTTAAGGAAAGATATCATTTCATTGGAGGCAGTTCAGAGAAGGTTTACTTGGATGATCCCTAGTGTGGAGGGGTTATCTTATGAGCAGGGGATAAACAGGTTGGGACTCTGCCCGCTCGGGTTTAGAAGAATGAGAGGTGATCATATTCTTAAGTGGCTTGACAGGGTAAATGCTGAGAGGGTGTTTGCCCTCATGGGAGATTCTGGGACCAAACGGCATAGTCTTAGAATAAAGGGGAACCATTTTAAGACTGAGATGGGGAGAAATTTCTTATCTCAGAGGGTTGAGAGTCTTTGGAACTCCTTGCCAGAGTGATCTGCGGGTGTAGAGTCCTTGTGTGTACTTAAGGCTGAGATAGATTCTTGATCAGTTGAAGAATCAAGGGTCATTGGGAAAGAGCAGGAAAGTGGACAAGAGGATTGTCGGATCAGCCATGATCCTATTAAATGGTGTAGCAAGTTCAAGGGGCTGAAAGGCCGACTCCTGTTCCTTTCTCTTATGACCTTCTTAAGTCAGATTCAGACAGGGACACAGCTGATAGATCATAATTTTATTTGTTTTAGTTTAATGAGGTGGCCTCTGACTGAAACATAAGCACATAATGCTTCAGATTTTGCTTTAATAACAAAATTAAAGTTTGTTGTAAAAGGAACAAACATAAAATAGAATAGTCCACCTATCTACTTCTGATACAGATTCAAAGACTTTTAAACTCATGGAAAATGAATAACCCTATTAATTCCAGAACACTCCTCTATAAATTGAAAACAAACATAACAGCTTTTGTATAGTACTCAAAGCAGCACTCTGGTACAGTTTTCAGAATATCACTCATACAATATCACACCAGAGTCGCTGTAATTAACACCTCAGTAATTTAGTTCATTTGCAACTTCAACTGAAATGATAGCTTCTTCCTGGAGCTACCAGACATCTGAAATTTGCTATACTTTCTTTAAGTAACCTTTTCAGGGTTTTTATCCCAATGCTTCTGTTCTGGGACTAACATTAGCTTGTTATTCCAAGCTATCCCAATTCACTGTACCTATCATTCCCGTATCATGAACACTGACATTCAGAGCCATCTTGTTCCCAAGAAATTCATAGGACTGACCCACTCAAAGTCAAAAGTGAAACTAAAGTTTCTCTATCTCAGCTCAAGGTGTTTCCTTTAAGTTTAAAAAAGATCCAGAGCTTTTACAGGTATGTTAAGGGTAAGTAGATAATGAGGAAAAGAGCAGAAATTTGTGCATGGAGCCAGAGGATGTAGGTAGGGTTCTAAACATATGTTTTGTGCCGGTGCTGACTAGTGAGAGGGTCTATGTGGATATAGGAATCATGGGGGAAGATCTATATAACAATTCTAAAAACTAGCACAGACAGAGAGGAGGTTCTGAGTGCTCTGGCAGGCTTAAAAGTAGGAAAAGGGCTGAATGAAATGTATCCTAGGTTGTTGAGTGAGGCAATGGAGGAAATAGCGGGAGCACTGGCAAACATTTCCAATTTTTCCCTGGCCACAGGAGAGGTGCAGAGGACTGGAGGACAACCAACACGGTCCCATTATTCAGGAAGGGAGGAAAGGATAAACCAGGAAGCTACAAGCCAGTTAGTCTAACCTCAGTAGTCGGGTAACTATCAGAACAATTAACTTGCACATAGAGAGGCAGGGATTAATCAAGAACAGTCAGCATAGTTTTGTTAAGGGGCCATCATGTACAACCAACTTGATTGAATTTTCTGAAGAGGTGACCAGGTGTGTAGATGGGGGCAATGCTTTTAATGTAGACTATTTGGACTTCAGCAAGGTTCTTGGTAAGGTTCTGCATGGGAGACTGATAGCAAAGGTAATACCTTATAGGATTTAAGGAAATTTAGGCAAATCGGATCAAGATTTGGCTGAGTAGCAGGAAGTAAAGGGTGATGGTTGAGGGGTCTTTTACTAACTGAAAGTCTATAACCAGGGAGGTCCCACAGGGGTCAGTATTATATAAACTTTTTAGACTTGAATGTTGGAAGGTTGATCAGTAAATTCACAGATGATAACAAAATTGGTGAGGTGGTAAATCATGAGGAGGATAGCCCAAGATTAAAGGAAGATATAGACAGCCTGGTCAGTAGTAAATGGAATTCAGTTGGGATAAATGTGAGTCATAGAATCCCTACAGTGTGGGGACAGGTCCTTTGGCCCAACAAGTCCACACTTACCCATCCAATCTCCACCTCCCTCAACATCATGGGAATTTAGCATGGCCAATCCACTGAGCCTGTACACCTTTGGACTGTGGCAGGAAACCAGAACACCCAAAGGAAACCCGCACAGACACAGGGAGAATGTGCAGGCTCCACACAGACAGTTGCCTGAGGGTGGAATTGAACCTGGGCCCCTGGTACTGTGAGGCAGCAGTGCTAATCACTGAGCCACCATGCCACCCTATTTTGTGACAGCACATTGAATAACCCAGAGTGTTATGGTTGTAATGAGGTCAGCCAGATAGACCTCATAGAATGAGTTCCCTGATTATTCTGAGTGCTGGCTCTGACAAAGCTGAATCAACGTCAAAGACTGTCCACATGTAATCAAAGGGTGACTTGGTGATGGGATACCAGCCTCTGTAGAGTTATTTCAGTGGTGATGACCGTAGGATTAATGATGTAACCATGCAAAAGTGCTTACCAGCCGAAACCAAACTGGACTTCAAACAGGCACTAAAACTGGCTTTATCATTGGAAAATGCTGCAAGTGGAGCATCTGAGTTACAGGGTATTCTGATGGAATACAGACTGAGCTTGGGTTCATCCAGCTCCACACCTTGTTATCTCGGATTCTTCAGCATCTGCAGTTCCTATTATCTCCTATTATCTCTGAGCTTGGGGGAACACCATTTGAGTGAAAGCAATCGCATAGCCTCACTCAGGACACACCCTAAACAGAGGGAGTCTAGGGCAGTCCACGGCAAAATCCCAAAATAAAGCCAAGCCTCGGCTGAATGGTTAACATTTTCTTCAGGGTCCGGGCTGGCAAACCATTGTAGTTGCAGTAAGTGTGTGCACTCAAGACAGCAAAGGAGTCCCACAAAATCTAAATTGAGTAAAAGAACTCATAGGCCGGTATCCAGGAGAGTGAACACCCTGGAAAGTCCACCAACATCTGGTTTGGAACAGTTAAATTGCTTAGCAACATCCAAATCAGAACCAATCAAAATAGACATCTGGTTAAATGGTTACCTGGTTTTATTGGAGATTGATACTGGCAGAACCAGTCTTTAACAAAATTCACTCTGGACTCCCACCCTTAAGTTTGCGCAAGACCTCAGCTAGACTGAGAACCTGTACCAGGGAACCTTTACAGATTAAGGATACAACTTTGTTTCCGGACTCTTATGAAAAGCAGCTGGTTCAGTTACCACTGATTGTAGTGAAAGGCTTGGGCCCAAACCTATTGGGGTAGAATTGGTTGAGAAAGATTCACCTTGATTGGCTCAACGTTTTTCAATTAGAAAATGGCTGCCTGAGTGAAGTAAGTCCTAAGGAAATACCTGAAAGTTTTTCAGGAAAGAATAGGGCATGTCAATGGAGCCAAGGGCACCTTGCATGTTGACCAGGAAGCAATTCCACAATTCTATAAGGCCCACCCAGTGCTATTTGCCTTACAGGC
This sequence comes from Ginglymostoma cirratum, assembly GCA_024137785.1. Lineage (NCBI taxonomy): Eukaryota > Metazoa > Chordata > Chondrichthyes > Orectolobiformes > Ginglymostomatidae > Ginglymostoma > Ginglymostoma cirratum. The sequence goes on along the minus strand of JAHRHZ010000159.1, from coordinate 867,517 downwards.
AAAAGTAGAGGCAGAGATCAGGAGGCTGGAAGGCGAAGGAAACATCACAGAGATATCACAGTGTGGAACTGGAGGAACACAGCAGGCCAGACAGCATCAGAGGAGCAGGAAAATTCACGTTTCGGATCAGGACTCTTCTTCAGACCCATTTTTTGAAAAAGGGTCCCAACCAGAAACGTCAATTTCCCAGCTCCTCTGATGCTGCCTGGCCTGCTATGTTCCTCCAGCTCCACACTGTGTTATCTCTGATTCCAGCATCAGCAGTTCTACTATTATCAAACCAGTGCAGTTTGTGGAATGCGCAGCACTGGTTGTACCAATTGTGAAGCCCAATGGGTCGGTTTGCCTTTGAAGGGATTTTGAACGAACACTAAACCATTTTTCACAGCTGGATAAATGCTCAGTCCCTTGCATAGAGGGTTTATACACAAAGCTGGCAGGGGTGCTGTCCTTCATGAAGCTGGACATGAGCCATGCTTACTTGCTTGTGCAGTTAGATATGGATTCCCAGAAGTATGCTACAATTAATACCCATAACGCATTGTACCAATATACAAGATTGCCATTTGCGATATCATTAGTCTGTGCAATTTTTCAATGGACAATGGAGAACATTTTACAAGGTCTACCATAGGTCCCGATTTATCTAGATGACATACTAATAACCAATTAGGAAACAATAACCAGGGAAGACCAATGAGGAGCAACTAGAAAACTTGGACAAAATCTTTAGACAGTTCTTCCAGGAGAGTGTATGCCTTAGAAGGAAAAAATGTGTTCCAGGCACCTCAACTGACCTACTTGGGCTACAGAGTTGACAAGACCGGGTTACATCCATTGGAAGTTAAAGTGAGGATGATCAAAGGTGCCCCAACTCACACGTCTGTACCACTGGACTGGTGAATTATTACAGAAGAATGGTATACCTGGCTTTATCACCCAAGGCGTAGAGTTTAAGTGCAGGGAAGTTCGCATGAACTGTATTAAACATTGGTTAGGCCACAGCAAGGGTATTGAATTCTGGAATCCACATTATATGAGGGATGTGATAGCATTGGAGAGGATGCACAGGAGATTTATCAAGATGTTACCTAGGCTGGAGAGTTTCAGTTATGAAGAGAGATTGATAGACTGGGGTCATTTTCCTTAGAGCAGAGGAGATTGAGAGGGGACGTGGTTGAGATGTATAAAACGATGAGGAGCGTAAACAGGGTAGACAGGAAGAAACTCTTCCCCCTTAATGGAGGGATCAATGAATGAGGGCATAGATTTACGGTAAGGGGCAGGAGGTTTTGAGGAGATGTGAGGAAAAACTTTTTTACCCAGAGGGTGGTTGGAATCTGTAAATCACTGCCAGTAAGAGTGGTAGAGACAGAAACTCTTATAACATTTAAGAAGTGTTTAGATGTGCATTTGCAATACCAGGACATGCAAAGCTATGGGCCAAGTGCTGGAAAATAGGATTAGAATAATTAGGTGATAGTATGAACTGCTGATACAGGAGTCAGAGATAACATTGACCTGAAACGTCAATTTTCCCGCTGCTCCGATGCTGCCTGGCCTGCTGTGTTCCGCCAGCTCCAAACTGTTATCTTAGAATAATTAGGTGGTTTTTTTTGACCTGCTCAGATGTGATGGGTTAAAGGGCCTTTTCCTGTGCTGTAGACATCTATGAGTACATGACTGTAACTCTCTAACATGCCTTTGAGGCTTAGTTAATTACCATACTGGGCTACAAACAATCTAAGATAGGGTTAGGGTTAGGGTTAGGGTACTGCATCCGCTGTACCCGTTGTGGCTTCCTCTACATTGGGGAAACCAAGCGGAGGCTTGGGGACCGCTTTGCAGAACACCTGCGCTCAGTTCGCAACAAACAACTGCACCTCCCAGTCGCAAACCATTTCAACTCCCCCTCCCATTCCTCAGACGACATGTCCATCCTGGGCCTCCTGCAATGTCACAGTGATGCCACCCGAAGGCTGCAGGAACAGCAAATCATATTCAGCCTGGGAACCCTGCAGCCCAATGGCATCAATGTGGATTTCACAAGCTTCAAAATCTCCCCTCCCCCAACCGCATCCCAAAACCAGCCCAGCTCATCTCCAAGATAACAAGCATGGGGCTGGATGAACACAGCAGGTCAAGCAGCATCATAGGAGCAGGAAAACTTGACGTTTCGGGCCTAAACCCTTCATCAGAAATGGGGGAGGGGAAGAGGGTTCTGAAATAAATAGGGAGAGAGGGGGAGGCGGATAGAGGATGGATAGAGGAGAGGATAGGTGGAGAGGAGGCAGACAAGTCGAAGAGGCGGGGATGGAGCCAGTAAAGGTGAGTGTAGGTGGGGGGTAGGGAGGAGATAGGTCAGTCCAGGGAGGACGGACAGCTCATCTCCACCTCCCTACCCTGTTTTTCCTCTCACCTATCCCCTCCTCCCACCTCAAGCCCCACCCCTATCTCCTATCTACTAACCTCATCCCGCCCCCTTGACCTGTCCATCCTCCCTGGACTGACCTATCTCCTCCCTACCCCCCACCTACACTCACCTTTACTGGCTCCATCCCCGCCTCTTCGACTTGTCTGCCTCCTCTCCACCTATCCTCTCCTCTATCCATCCTCTATCCGCCTCCCCCTCTCTCCCTATTTATTTCAGAACCCTCTTCCCCTCCCCCATTTCTGATGAAGGGTCTAGGCCCGAAACGTCAAGCTTTCCTGCTCCTATGATGTTGCTTGGCCTGCTGTGTTCATCCAGCCCCACACTGTTATCTAAGATAAACAGAAGTTCATTAGTGACTAACTCAATTACTCTAATAGCCAGACTTTCAAACTTACTTCAAAAGAAAGCACACAGTTATAAAAATACTTACAAATTAATTGTTAACTTCAGACACACAAAGTCACCAACTCCAAACCAGAGATCCAAGCTTGCAGCAACATTAAAGATTTTGCATATAAATCCCACAGTTTACATCACAATATACCAAGATGCCCATTTTCCACTGTACCTCAGAGTTCTGCAGTCCCCCTCCATTTAACTAATATGCAGATATTTTATTCTTCCTGCCAAAGTGCAAAAGTTCAAACTTTCCCACATTATGCTCAACAACCAAAACATTTGGCCACAAGCATATCCTATCTATATCCCTAACCTGAACACTAATGTCCTCTTAAAAACTTCCTTTCTAACTCATCTTTGTGTCATTAGTAAATTTGGCAACCATATATTTGCCCCCTTATCCAAGTTAACGCCATGAATAATTGCTTACCTATAAACACATATAGATATGAAAATTAGGAAAACAAAAATTTAGACAATTCAGTGGGTCCAAATTATTTGCCACATTTATATAAATGATTTAGATGAGAATATGGAAGGCATGGTTAGTAAATTTACTAACACCAAAACTGGTGTTATAGAGTCATGGAGTAATACAGCATGGGAACAGACCCTTTGGCCCAAACTGATCCATGCTGTCCATGGTGCCCACTCAGCTAGTTCCAATTGCCCGCATTTGGTCCATATTCCTCTAAACCCTTCTCGTCCATGTACTTATCCAAATGTTTTTCTTAAATGTTGCTATTGTACCTGCCTCAACCACTTTCTCTGGCAGCCCATTCCATATATGCACCACTCTGTGTGAAGAAGTTGCCCTTCAGATCCTTCTTAAATCTTTCCCCTCTCGCCTTAAACCTATGCCCGCTAGTTTTCAATTCCCCATCCCTGGGAAAAAAGACTAATGCATTCATCCTATCTATGCCTCACATGATTTTATACACCTCAATAAGATCACCCCCTCATTCTCCTACATTCCAAGGAATAAAGTCCTATCCTGGCCAACTTCTCCCTATAACTCAGGCCTACTAGTCTTGGCAACATCCTCTTAAATCTTCTTTGCACACTTTCCAGTTTAACTATGTCTTTCCTCTAACAGGGTGACCAAAACTGGACACAATACTCTAAGTGCGGCCTCACCAACGACTTATACAACTGCAACATAACGTCCTAATTCCTATGCTCAATGCTTCGACTGATGAAGACCTGCATGCTAAATGCCTTCTTCACCACCCTGTCTACCTGTGACACTGCTTTCAACAAACTATGTACTTGTACTTCTAGGTCCCTCTGTTCCTCAACTCTCCTCTGGATATTACAATTTACTGTACAAGCCTTACCTTGGTTTGACATTACAAAGTGTAACATCTCACAGTTATCTGTATTGAATTGCATTTGCCAATCCTCAGCCCACACCTCCATCTGACCTAGGTCCGTCTGTAATTTTTGATAATCTTCCTCGCTATCAACAATGCCTCCTAATTTCATATCATTTGCAACCTTCAAAATCATGGCTTGTACATTCACATCCAGATCATTTATGTAAATAACAAAGGTCCCAGCACCGACCCCTGTGGCACACCACTAGCCACAGGCCTCCAGTCCAAGAAACAATCTTCAACCATCACCCTCTGCTTCCTGCCATTGAGCCAATTTTGAAACCAATTAGCTAGCTTTCCCTGGATCCCATGCGACCTAACCTTCATGACTAGCCCGCCGTGGGGGACCTTGTCACAGGCCTTACTAAAGTTCATATAGACAACATCCACTGCCCTACCCTCCTATAACTCAAAGGTCTGAGCAATGAAGACAAACATGCTAAATGCCTTCTTAACCACCCTGTCTACATATGATGCAAATTTCAAATAATTTTGTACCTGAACCCCTAGGTCTTTCTGCTCTATAACACTACCCAAGGCCCTATTTTAACTAACTGTATAAATGTTGACATTGTTTGTTTTAGAAAAATGCAATACCTTGCATTTATCCAAATTGAACTCCATCTGCCACTCTTCAGCCATTGACCTAATCAATCAAGATCTCTTTGCAATCTTAGATAAACCTCCTCACTGTCCATGATAAAACACAGCATTGGTGTTTCCCACCGTCCCTCCACCTCTGACAAAAAGAAAAGACTCTGTGAGGACGAAGACTGGCAAGGTAAAGATGTACAAGGGAGCAGCCATTAAGAGAGTGGGCCAGTGTTAGAGTGGAAGTGCTGAGGCCTTTGCTCGAGAGGTTTTGGCGTGAGGAGACTCAGCAGGGAAACAGGTAAGAGCAGGTAAGGGGTCTTAATTCAACTTTCTTTCTGACTAGACCTAAGGCAGTGGGATGCTCCTCTTGCAGGATGTGGAGGATCAGGGAGACTTCCAGTGTCCCTGGTGGCTACACCTGCGAGAAGTGCACCTGGCTGCATCTCCTGACAGACCGCGTTAGGGAACAGGAGCTGGAGCTGGATGCACTCCAGTTAAAGTTGTACAGAACATTGGTGAGGCCTCTTCTGGAGTACTGTGTCCAGTTCTGGTCTCCTTGTTATAGGAGGGATATTATTAAGCTGGAGAATGTTCAGAAAAGATTTACAAGGATGTTGATGGAAATGGAGGATTTGAGTTGTCGGGAAAGGCTGGATAAGCTGGGACATTTTCCACCGGCATATTGGAGGCTGAGGGGTGACCTTTTGGAGCTTTGTAAAATCATGAGGGGCATAGATAAGGTGAATGGCAGGTGTCTTTTCCATAAGGTTGGGGAATATCAAGATTAGGGGGCATATTTTTAAGGTGAGAGGAGGAAGATTTAGAAAAGACATGACAGCAATGTTTTTGCACAGAGACTGACTAGCATGTGGAATGAAGTTTCAGATGAAGTGGTGGATGTGGGTACAGTTTCAACGTTCAAAAGAGTTAATATAAGTGCATGAATAAGAAATGTTTGCCGGGATATGAGCCAAGCACAGGCAGTTGGGATGAGCTGAGTTTGGGATTATGGTCAGCATGGATTGGTTGGTCCGAAGGGTCTGTTTCCATGACATTTAACTGTATGGCTCTATGGCATGACATTTTGGATTGCAGAAGTTAGAAGGTCAAAAGTTTACTCTTTAAACGAACATCCAACAGACGAAGTTAGAAAAGCTTTTAAAATATGCGTAAGAAAATGTTTAATGGTTTCCAATTTCCAGACAAACAGACTGAGTCCTGGAAATGGCTTAGTGTAAATGTTTGCCTCGCAAAAACCTCTAGACTGAGACGGTGTGTTTTGCTGTGGACACTTAGGGAATGTTCAGGCTTCTGAGCCCATCCGCTCCCAATCACCAGGCATCTTTTTCTTTATTTCTTCATTTATCTTTAATAGCCAACTGCATCTTAACTTCTTTCTGCGGCAATGGTGGATGAAGGCGGTTGCAAGGAGCTGTTGCAGTGGTAGGGGCATGGTGGGTCTGGTCCATTACCTCCTGGCCATGGTGGCGATAGAGCAGCTTCCGCATCAGCTACTTGCTGGGTCCATTGCGTTCCTCCTGGCAATGGCTCTGGCGGCGCCTTCAGTGATGGAAGTTGGGTACGGCCCAGGAATCCCTGCAGAAGCAGTATCACGGAGCCCCTTCAGAAACCCAGGAGACATGAAGGGAACAAAACAGAACACTTGATAACAAGGCGTGGGGCTGGATGAACACAGCAGGCCAAGCAGCATCATAGGAGCAGGAAAGCTTGACGTTTTGGCCGAGACCCTTCATCAGAAATCAGGTTTCTGATGAAGAGTCTAGGCCCGAAACGTC
>JAHRHZ010000159.1:798543-845589 GCA_024137785.1 Ginglymostoma cirratum | reverse complement strand
CACCGGGACCGGGCGCTGGGAGTTACACTGGGACCAGCACTGGGAGTTACACCGGGACTGGCGCTGGGAGTTATACCGGGAGTTACACCGGGACCGGCGCTGGGAGTTACACTGGGAGTTAAACCGGGACCGGGCGCTGGGAGCTACACCGGGACCGGGTGCAGACCGCGGAGCTGCTGATGCCCCAATAGCGAGAAGCTGCATCCAGGAGTTGAAAGGGATCGGCAGTGGCGGCTGCTCCGGTTCAGGGGGATGCTGTCGGTTTGTCGGAGGATGAAAGCCCGAGCGCGGAGGTTGCTGCTTTCCTGCCCATTCTCCAGGGGCTTGCAGGTACCGGGGCCCCGGGGGGGGGAAAGGCCGGGACTAGCGGCCTCCCGGCTCCCGCAATGCGGAGAGTGACTGCGCTCTGGAGCCGGGGCTAGATGCCAGCGATCTCCCTCTCTTTCACTGGCTCCGTGCGGCCTCACTGGCAGCTGCAAGCCCCGGCACTGGCTCTGCACCGACTGCAGATGCTCACAGAGAACGAGCCGAGAGCTGCGCAGCCAGGGCTCTGGGCGCGACCAGGATCCCAATCAAAGCTTTAAGCCTTAAGCATGGTCACAAAGTAAACCAGGACTGTGGCACTGGGCCTGGTGAGGGGGGCCGGGGGTGGTGGACAGAGACCCCTTGGGCAGACAGAAACAAAGAGTGGGAGTAAACAGGGCATTTTCAGAGTGGCAGGCAGTGATTCGTGGGATCTGCAAGGATCAGTGCTTGGATCCCAACTATTCACAATATCTCTATTAATGATCTACGTGAGGGAACTCAATGTATTGTCTCCAAGATTGCAGAGGACACAAAGCTGGGTGGGAGGGTAAGCTGTGAGGAGGATGCAGAGATGCTTCAGTGTGATTTGGACAAGCTGAGTGAGTGGGCAGATGTATGGCTGCTGCAGTATAACCTGGATAAATGTGAGATTATCCATGTTGAGAGCAAAAACAGAAAGGCAGGTGATTGTCTGAATGGCTATAAAATGAGAGAGAGGAATGTGTAATGAGATCAGGTGACCACAGATAGCAGTCACTGAAACCAAACATGGGGCAAGTGGTCAAGAAGGCAACTGGTTTGTTGGCCTTCATAGCGAGAAGATTTGAGTACAGGAGCAGTGATGTCTTGCTCAAGTTTTACAGGTTTTGGTGAGACTACACCTGGAATGTTGTGTGCAGTACTGATCTCTTTAATTGAGAGAGCAGCAAATGGTTACCAGACTCAGGATGGCAGGACTGACGTATGAGGAGAGGTTGAATCAGTTAGGGTACTCATGGAAACCTATAAAATTCTAACAGGGCCAGACGGGGTAGATGCACAAAGGATGTTCCCAATGGCAGTGGAGTCCTGTAGCAGGGGTTACAGTCTAAGGATATCGGATGAACCCTTTAGGACTGAGATGAGGAAAAATGTGTTCACTCAGACAGTGATGAGCCTGTAGAATTCACTGCCACAGAAAGTAGTCAAGGCCAAACAGTTGTATGATTTCAAGAAGGAATTGGATATAGCACTTGGGGCTAAAGGGATGAAATGATATGGGGGCAAAGCAAGAATAGGCTATTCAGTTGGATGATCAGCCACGTCCATCATGAATGGTGCAGCAGACTTGAAGAGCCGAATGGCCTGCTCCTGCTCCTAGTTTCTTTGTTTCTGTGTAGAATTTAGGAATAAAAAGCGACTAGTCACACCAATAGGAGTCTGTTATAGGCCACCAAACAGCCAGTGGGTCCTTGAGGAGCAAATTTTTAAACATTTCACTGAGGTGTCTGAAAGCAATGATAGTTTTTTTTTTCATTTGTGGGAAGTGGGCATTGCTGGCTGGGCACTTACTGCCCATCTTTTGTTGCCATTGAGAAGGTGGTGGTGACCTGCCCTCTTGAACCGCTGCAGTCCCTGTGCCATAGGTTGACCCACAATGCCATTAGGGAGGGAAGTCCAGGATTTTGATCCAGTGAGAGTGAAGGAATGGCAATATATTCCCATGTCAGGAAGGGGAACTTGCAGGGGGTGGTATTTCCATATATGTGCTGCCCATGTCCTTCTAAGATGGAAGTGGTTGTAGGTTTGGAAGGTGCTGTCTGAGAATCTTTGGTGTATTTATGCAGTGCATCTTGTAGATAGTACACACTGCTGCTACTGAGCATCTGTGGTGGAGGAAGTGAATGCTTGTGGATGTAGTGCCAGTCAAGCAGGCTGCTTTGTCCTGGATGGTGTCAAGCATCTTGAGTGTTGTTGGAGCCTCACCCATCCAGGCAAGTGGGGAGTATTCCATCACACTCCTGACTTGTGCCTTGTAGATGGTGGACAGGCTTTGAGGAGTCAGGAGGTGAGTTACTCACCGCAGTATTCCCAGCTTCTGACCTATTCTTGTAGCCACTCTTGTGTTTATGTGGTGAGTCCAGTTGAATTTCTGGTCAGTGGTAACCCCCATGATGTTGATAGTGGGGGAATTCAGTGATCGTAACACCATTGAATGTCAAGGGGTGGTGATTAGATTGTCTCTTAGTGGTGATGGTCATAACCTGGCATTTGTGTGGCATGAATGTCACTTGTCAGCCCCAAGCCTGGATATTGTCCAGATCTTGTTGCATGTGAACATGGACAGCTTCAGTATCTGAGGAGTCTCGAATGGTGCTGAACATTGTGCAATCATCGGCGAACATCCCCATTTCTGACCTTATGATGGAGGAAAGGTCATAGATGAAGCAGCTGAAGATGGTTGGGCCTAGGACACTACCCTGAGGAACTCCTGCAGAGGTATCCTGGAGCTGAGATGACTGACATCCCACAACCACAACCATCTTTCTATGTGTCAGGTATGACTCCAATCACTGGAGCATTTGCCCCCTGATATCCGTTGATTCCAGTTTTGCTAGGGCTCCTTGATGCCACACTCGGTTGAATGCCGCCTTGATATCAAGAGCTGTCACTCCCACCTCACCTCTGGAATTCAGCTCTTTTGTGTATGTTTAAACCAAGACTGTAATGAGGTCAGGAGCTGAGTGGCCCTGGTAGAACCCAAACTGGGCGACACTGAGCAGGTTATTACTGAGCAGGTGCTGCTTCATAGCACTGCTGGTGACATCTTCCATCACTTTACTGATGATCGAGAGGAGACTGATGGGATGGTAAGTGGCCGGGTTGGGTTTGTGCTTTTTTTTATGTACAGGACATACCTGGGCAATTTTCCACATTGTTGAGTAGATGCCAGTGCTGTAACTGTACTGGAACAGCTCGGCCAGGGGAGCGGCGAGTTCTGGAGTATTATTGCCAGAATGTTGTCAGGGCCTTTGCAGCATCTACGGTCTCAAACATTTTTTATTCATTCATGGGATGTGGGCGTCACTGGCCAGGCCAGCATTTATTGCCCATCTCTAATTGCCCCAGAGGGTAGTTAAGAGTCAACCACATTGCTGTGGGTCTGGTGTCATATTTAGACTGGACCAGGTAAAGATGACAGATTTCCTTCCCCAAAGCTCATTAGTAAACCAGATGGGTTTTTCCCACAATTGACGATGGATTCATGGTCACTATTAAACTCTTAATTCCAGACTTTTTTTATTGGATTCAATTTCCACCATCATCCATGGTGAGATTCAAACCTGTGTCCCAGAACATTATCTGGGTCTCTGGATTAATAGTCGAGTGATAATACCATTGGGCCATCACCTCTCCTTGGTTTCTTGACATCACACGGAGTGAATTGAATTGGCTGAAAACTGGCATCTGTAATGCTGGCAACCACTGGAGGGGACTGATTTCAACTTCCCCACTTTAATTAGGATAATTATAGTTTAGAGAGGGCAGATTTCTTGAAATGCATAGAGGAGAGCTTTTTATATCAACATGTAGATGGTCCAACAAGGACCAGTGCAGTGCTGGAACAAATTGTGGGAATGAACACATATACACACACACACACACACACACACACACATACACAGACAAACACACACACAGGCATACACACACACACACACATACACACACATATTCTGGACAGATGTTTGAACAAAGAAAGAACAAAGAAAACTTACAGCCCAGGAACAGGCCCTTCGGCCCTCCAAGCCTGTGCCGATCCAAATCCACTGTCTAAACCTATCGCCCAATTCCTAAGGATCTGTATCCCTCTGCTCCCCACCTACTCATGCATCTGTCCAGACGCACCTTAAGTGAATCTACCGTGCCTGCCTCTACTACCTCTGCTGGCAACGCGTTCCAGGCACCTACCACCCTCTGCGTAAAGTACTTTCCACGTGTATCCCCCTTAAACTTTTCTCCTCTCACCTTGAACGCGTGACCCCTCGTTATTGAATCCCTCACCCTGGGAAAAAGCTTATCTCTATCAACCCTGTCTATACCCTTCATGATTTTGAAGACCTCAATCAGGTCCCCCCTCAAGCTCCTTTTTTCTAATGAAAACAATCCTAACCTACTCAACCTCTCTTCATAGCTAGCACCTTCCATACCAGGCAACATCCTCGTAAACCTTCTCTGTACCCTCTCCAAAGCTTCCACATCCTCTTGGTAATGTGGCGACCAGAACTGTACACAGTATTCTAAATGCGGCCGAACCAAAGTCTTGTACAATTTTAACATGACCTGCCAGCTCTTATACTCAATACCCCGTCCGATGAAGGCAAGCATACCATATGCCTTCTTGACCACTCTATCCACCTGTGCAGCCACCTTCAGGGTACAATGGACCTGAACTCCCAGATCTCTCTGCTCATCAACTTTTCCCAAGGCTCTTCCGTTTACAGTATAGTTCGCTCTGGAATTAGACCTCCCAAAATGCATCACCTCACACTTGCCCGGATTGAACTCCATCTGCCACTTCTCCGCCCAACTCTCCAGTCTATCTGTATTCTCCTGTAATTCTTTGACAATCCCCTATGCTTTCTGCTACTCCCCCAATCTTCGTGTCATCTGCAAACTTACTGATCAGACCACTTATGCCCTCTTCCAGATCATTTATGTATATCACAAACAACAGTGGCCCCAGCACTGATCCCTGTGGAACACCACTGGTCACCTTTCTCCATTTCGAGAAACTCCCTTCAACTACTACTCTCTGTCTCCTGTTGCTCAACCAGTTCTTTATCCACCTAGCTAGAACACCCTGCACACCATGTGACTTCACTTTCTCCATTAGTTTACAATGGGGAACCTTATCAAATGCTTTACTATAGTCCATGTAGATGACATCTACAGCCCTTCCTTCATCTATCAACTTGGTCACTTCCTCAAAGAACTCTATTAAGTTAGTAAGGCATGATCTCCCCTGCACAAAACCATGTTGCCTATCACTGATAAGCCCATTCTTTTCCAAATATAAATAGATTCTATCCCTCAGTACCTTCTCCAGCAACTTTCCCACCACTGACGTCAGGCTTACTGGTCTGTAGTTACCTGGAATATCCCTACTACCCTTCTTGTACAGGGGGACAACATTAGCAACTCTCCAGTCCTCCGGCACTTCACCTGTGTTTAAGGATGCTACAAAGATATCTGTCAGGGCCCCAGCTGTTTCCTCTCTCGCCTCCCTCAGCATCCTGGGATAGATCCCATCCGGTCCTGGGGATTTGTCCACCTTAATATCCTTTAGCCTACTCAACACATCTTCCCTCCTCATGTCAACGTGATCCAGAGTAAACAAACTTCTATCTCTAATCTCAACATTCATCATGTCCCTCTCCTCAGTGAACACTGATGCAAAGTAATCATTGAGAATCTCACCCATTTTCTCAGGTTCGACACAAAACCTTCCTTCCTTATCCTTTAGTGGACCAACCCTTTCTCTAGTTACCCTCCTGCTTCTTATATATGAATAAAAGGCCCTGGGATTCTCCTTAATTCTGTTGGCTAAAGTTATTTCATGACCCCCTTTAGCCCGCTTGATTCCTCGTTTAAGATTGGTCCTACTCTCCCGATATTCCTCCAAGGACCGTTCTGTTCTTAGCTGCCTGGACCTTATGTACGCTTCCCTTTTCCTCTTGGCTAGTCGCACGATTTCTCCTGTCATCCACGGTTCACGAATCTTTCCTTTCCTATCCCTTGTTTTCAAAGGGACATGCCTATCCTGCACTATCTTCAACCTATCTTTGAAAGCCTCCCACATTTCAAATGTGGACTTCCCTTCAAATAGCTGTCCCCAATCCACATTTCCCAGCTCCTGCCGAATTTTGATATAATTGGCCTTGGCCCAGTTTAGTATTCTTCCCTTAGGACCACTCTCATCTTTGTCTATGAGTATTCTAAAACTTACAGAATTGTGGTCACTATTCCCAAAGAAATCCCCCACTGCAACTTCTACCACCTGGCCTGGCTCATTCCCAAACACTAGGTCCAACATGGCCCCTTCCCTAGTTGGACTATTGACATACTGCTCTAGAAAACTTTCCTGGATGCTCCTTACAAATTCTGCCCCATCCAGACCTCTGACACTAAGTGTATCCCAGTCAATGTTCGGAAAATTAAAATCTCCCATCACCACCACCCTGTTACCTCTACATCTTTCCATAATCTGTCGACCTATTTGTTCTTCTACCTCACGCTCACTGTTGGGAGGCCTGTAGTGCAGCGCCAACAATGTAACTGCACCCTTCTTATTTCTCAGCTCTACCCATAATGCCTCACTGCTCAAGCCCTCCATAGTGCCCTCCTTTGGCACAGCCGTGATATCATCCCTGACCAGCAATGCAACTCCTCCCCCGCTTTTACTTCCCTCCCTGTCCTGTCTGAAGCATCTATATCCTGGGACATTTAGTTGCCAATCATCCCCTTCCTTCAACCAAGTCTCTGTGATCGCAATAACGTCATACTCCCAGGCACTAATTCAAGACCTAAGTTCGTCTGCCTTACCCACTATACTCCTTGCATTAAAGTATATGCACTTCAGACCACCAATTCCTTTGCGTTCATCTGCTCTCTGCCTACTCTTCCCCTTGGTAATGCTAACTTCATGAGCCTTACAGTCTCTAGTTTCCACCTCACTGTCTACTAGTCTTCTCCTCTGGTTCCCAGACCCCTGCCACATTAGTTTAAACCCTCCCCAACAGCCCTAGCAAAAACTCCCCCTAGGACACTAGTTCCAGTCTGGTTCAGGTGTAGACCATCCAATTTGTAATAGTCCCACCTTCCCCAGAACCGGTCCCAGTGTCCCACAAATCTGAACCCCTCCCTCCTACACCATCCCTCAAGCCACGTGTTCATCCTGCCTATTCTTTCATTTCTACCCTGGCTAGCACGTGGCACTGGTAGCAACCCTGAGATCACTACCTTTGAGGTCCTCCTCTTTAACTTTTCTCCTAGCTCCCTGAATTCTGCTTTCAGGACCTCATCTCGTTTTTTACCTATATCATTGGTGCCTATATGCACCACAACAACTGGCTGTTCACCCTCCCTTTTCAGAATGCTCTGTAGCTGATCGGTGACATCCCTGACCCGAGCACCTGGGAGGCAACATACCATCCGGGAGTCCCGTTTTCGGCCACAGAACCGCCTATCTACTCCCCTTACAATAGAATCCCCTATGACTATGGCCCTATGAGTCTTTTTCCCGCCCTTCTGAACAGCAGTGCCCGCCATGGTGCCATGATCCGGGCAACTGCTGCCCTCCCCTGGTGAGCCATCTCCCCCAACAGTATCCAAAACGGTATACCTGTTTTGGAGGGAGATGACCGCAGGGGACACCTGCACTGCCTTCCTGCTCTTTCTCTGCCTTTTGGTCACCCATTCACTGTCTCCCTCAGCAATCCTAATCTGCGGTGTGACCAATTCACTAAACGTGCTATCCACATAGTAGTGGGGAAGCATTTTAGTGATAGTGACCGTGGCATCATACATTTTAAGTTTGTTATGAAAAATGAGGAAAAGGGCCGCAAAAACTTATGGAAATTTATGGAAGGCAGGTTTTATTAAAATGAAGCAGGATCTGTCTAAAGAAGACTCAGAACAGTGACTTCTGACATAATCTACAGCAGAACAGTGGGGCTGGGGGCATTCAGAAAGAAAATGGCAAGAGTACAGACCCAACATGTTCCCTTTAGGATGGAATGTAAGAACCAAACCAGAGAACTCTGGATTTTATCGAGATATTTAAGACCAAATAAAAAGGAAAAGAGAGACATTTAATGGGTACAAAAGGAGCAAATCAATGATAGAAAGTGTGGGGGTGGGGGTGTAAGAAAACAATTATGAGAGCGTGGAAGGGGCATGAAAAAGCGCTGGCAGACAAGGTCAGGGAGAATCGCAAGATTTCTATCCTAGTATTTCAAGGAGAAGAGAATAACCAAGAAAGAATGGGGCCTATTAGGAACCAAGGGGGAAATCTGTGTGTGGAGCCTGAGTGTGCTGGTAGTGTTGACTGAATACTTCGCAATCTGTCTTTAATCAGGAGAAGAAGAATGTAGGTACAGAATTCAGGAAGATGGACTATGAGGTTGACATAGGGAGTTATTGAAGGTTTTAGCAGACTTACAAGAGGACAAATCCCCAGGTCAGGATGAGTTGTATTGCAGGCTACTATTGGAGATGAGGCAGAAAGTCACTGATCCCTGACCCAAATTTTTAATTCCTTTCTGGTCACAGGGGAGGTGCCAAAGGATTGAGGACAGCCTCATGTTGTTCCATTTTTCAAGAAAGTTAGTAGAGATAAACCAGGCAATTACAGATTAGTGAATCTCATGTCAAGAGTAGGGAAAGGATTGGAGAAAATTCTCAAGGAGACAATTAGTCTCCATTTAAAGAGGCAAAGTTTAATTGGGGATAGTCAGCATTGCTTTGTCAGACTGAGGTCACACTTAACAAATTTGATAGAATTTTTAGGGGAGATGACCAAGAGTATAGATGAGGGTTGTGCAGTTGATGTGTTTGATATGGATTTTAGCAAAGCCTTTGACAAGTCCCACATGGGAGACTGATAAAGAAGGTAAAAGCACATGAGGTCCAGGATAACCAGTGTCCCCTCATTTGCAGGGTCAATAACTTGAGGGCACACTGTTGAGGTGAAAGGTAAGACGTTAAGAGGGTATTTGAGGAAAGTTGTTTTCATCCAAAGGGTGATGGGAATCTGGGATGTATTGCCTGGAGGATGGTCGAGGCAGGAAAGCTCACAACCTTTAAAAAGTATTTGGCTGAGTACTTGAAATGTCCTAACATTCAAGGCTATGGGCCTACTGCTGGAAAATGGAAATAGAGTAGATTTAGCCTAGCTTTGATGGTACAGAATCAGTGGGCTGAAGGGCCTCCCTGTACTGTATGATTTTATGATTCTATGAAAAGAGGTTGAAGAACAGAAAATTCTGGCAAATCAAAAGGATCATCCCAGCAAACCCTGTAGTCAGTGCTTTTGAACTGTTTCCCTGTATTTTTTCCCTCTGCCAATAAAACCAAGGTTTTTTCTTTGTTTGCCCATATCTGTGTCTCTGTCTCTGGAGGTGTTTTAACATTGGATCAGAGTTTTAACTAGCAGGGCCATTTATTGATAACTGATGGTTGTTTACTTGTGACTAGAATTTACTTATTTGTAATAGATAGTAGTTCTTGTTAAGTACAGGCCCGTGTCAGTATTGGTCAGAGATAGTAGGAACTGCAGATGCTGGAGAATCCGAGATAACAAGGTGTGGAGCTGGATGAACACAGCAGGCCAGGCAGCATCAGAGGAGCAGGAGAGCTAGCGTTTCAGGCCAAGACCTTTCTTCAGAAATGGGGGAGGGGAAGGGGATTCTGAAATAAATAGGGAGAGAGGGGGAGGCGGATAGAAGATGGATAGAAGAGAAGATAGGTGGAGAAGGACAGACAGGTCAAAGAGGCGGGGATGGACCCAGTAAAGATGAGTGTAGGTGGGGACTTGCGATAGAGTTAGGGTTAGGAGGTTGGTGGGGTGGTACGTGAGGACAAGGGGGATTCTGTTTTGGTTGTTATTGCAGGGAGGGGGTGTGAGGGATGAGTTGCGGGAAATGCGGGAGACACGGTCAAGGGCGTTCTCGACCTCCATGAGGAGCTCGAACAGTTCATCCACTTCACCAACACCTTCCACCCCAACCTTAAGTTCACCTGGACCATCTCTAACACTTCTCTCTCCTTCCTGGACCTCCCTATTTCCATCTCTGGCAACCACCTGGAAACCGATATGCATTTCAAGCCCACCGACTCCCACATCTACCTAGAATACACCTCCTCCCACTCACCTTCCTGCAAAAATGCCATCCCCTGTTCACAATTCCTTCGCCTCCGCCACACCTGCTCTCAGGATGAGGTATTCCACTCCCGTACATCTCAGATGTCCTCGCTTTTCAAGGACCGCAACATCCCCCCATCAGTGATCGAGAACTCCCTTGAACGTGTCTCCTGCATTTCCCGCAACTCATCCCTCAAACCCCCGTCCCTGCAATAACAACCAAAACAGAATCCCTCTTGTCCTCACGTACCGCCCCACCAACCTCCAGATCCAACGCATCATCCTCCGACACTCCCGCCATCTGCAATCCAACCCCACCACCAAAGATATTTTTCCCTCCCCACCCTTATCTGCTTTCTGGAGGGACCACTCTCTCCAGGACTCCCTTGTCCGCTCCACACTCCCCTCCAGCCCCACCACCCCCGGCACTTTTCCCTGCAACCGCAGGAAGTGCTACACCTGCCCCTACACCTCCTCCCTCACCCCCATCCCAGGCCCTAAGAAGACTTTCCACATTAAGCAGATGTTCACCTGCACATCTGCTAATGTGGTATACTGCATCCGCTGTTCCTGTTGTGGCCTCCTCTACATCAGAGAAATCAAGCAGAGGCTTGAGGACCGCTTTGCAGAACACCTACGCTTGGTTCGCATTAAACAACGGCACCTCCCAGTCGCAAACCATTTCAACTCCCCTTCCCATTCCTCAGACGACATGTCCATCCTGGGCCTCCTGCAGTGCCACAATGATGCCACCCGAAGGTTGCGGGAACGGCACCTCATTTTCCGCTTGGGATCCCTGCAGCCCAATGGTATCAATGTGGATTTCACAAGCTTCAAAATCTCCCCTCCCCCAACTGCATCCCAGAACCAGCCCAGCTCGTCCCCGCCTCCCTAACCTGTCCTTCCTCCCACCTATCCCCTCCTCCCACCTCAAGCCCCACCCCCATCTCCTACCTACTAACCTCATCCCGCCCCCTTGACCTGTCCGTCCTCCCTGGACTGACCTATCTCCTCCCCACCGCCCCACCTACACTCACCTTTACTGGCTTCATCCCCTCCTCTTTGACCTGTCTGTCTCCTTTCCACCTATCCTCTCCTCTATCCATCTTCTATCCGCCTCCCCCTCTCTTCCTATTTATTTCAGAATCCCCTTCCCCTCCCCCATTTCTGAAGAAGGGTCTAGGCCCGAAACGTCAGCCTTCCTGCTCCTCTGATGCCCTCAGTGTTGGTCAGTACTGGTCAGTGTTTTCTGTTAACTTGATTCTGTCAGACAGGGGATTTTTCATATACTGATTAAATCACTCACTTTTGTGGTAACACCAGTAGTACTGGAGATCAGTGCGTTTTCCCAAATGGGTCATGACAATGTTCAGAAAAGAATGAATGAGCCAGGCTCCAGTTCAACATCAGGCAAAATGTCACGAGTGTAATCCAACTTATTTGATTTCACTCATTTTACTTCCTCTTGTCGCCAGAGAATTTTTTCTGCCTTTTAACTGTCTGCCGTCCTCCATTGTACAGTTCTTTCTGCTCCATCTCCTTGGCCATGACAGGGTTTTGCATTTCTCTGAATCTGTTATTTTTAAATGATCTGTAACACCTTCCAATACAATCAAGGTTTTGGTCAGAAATTCTAAACCCAGCCACAGTGCCCACTGGAGGTCTGTAAATTCTATTCACTGGGTGACAGACCTCTTCCCCAGTTCTCCTCTGAACCCTGCAGCAGTCGTCTCTCCTTTCTTTGTCCATTACCATCTTGAAGTCGGCAACATTGATATTGTTCCTTGCCTCTGTGGTTGGTGGCTCCACTTATTCAACTCACTGCTCCAAGACTAATGTAGCCCTCGGCAGTGGAAACACTGACATTATCTCCTCCTTGGTGTGACTAGAGAAATAACAAGAATAATGGTGAGAGTATTGATGGAGTAATATCTAGAGCATTGGCAAGAGTATTGGTGAGTGTAATGGCAACAGTAATGATGAGAGTATTGTTGAGAGAATTGACCCAGTACTGGTGAGAATATTGGCAAGATTATTGGTGAGATTATTGATGAGAATATTTGCAAAAGTGTTGACGAGTGTAATGGCAAGAGTAATCATCAGAGTATTAGCGAGAGTATCGGCAATAGTCTTGGTGAGACTCAAGGTGAGAGTAATGGCGAGTGTATTAGCAATACTAATAGTGAGAGTAATGGCAAGGATAGTGGGATGAAACTCTTGGTGAGGGTATTGGCAAAAGTAATGATGACAGTATTGCCAAAATTATCAGTGATAATATTAGGGAGCGTAATGTTGAGAGATTTGGCAAGATTAATGATGAGAGTCAGGAGGAGAGCATTGTTGAAGTTTCAGTGACAGTATTTGTGAGAGCATTGGTGAAAGTATTGGTGCGACTAATGATGAGGGTGATGGCAAGAGTAAAGGTGAGAGTATTGTTGAGAGTCATGGCTAGATTATTGGTGAAAGCGTTGGTGACACTATTGGTGAGAGTATTGGTAAGTGAATTGGCAAGAGTAATAGCAACAGCGTTAGTGACAATATTGGCTAGAATAATGGTGAACCTCATACAGGTGAATTAATGAGAGTACTGGTGAGAGAATTGGTAGGAGTAAAGGCAAGAATAATAGTGGTAGTTTTGGTGACAGCATTGTCTAGACTAATGGTGAAAGTCACGAGAGATATTGGCGAGAGTATGGTACAGTGTTAACTAGAGTAATGGTGAGGGTAATGGTGAGTATTGGGACAATATTAGGTGAGATTTAAAGTAACAGATTCTTGATGTAGAGAAAGGTTTTTTCAATTTTTCCCTCAGGCCTTGAACTCCAACTTCAGAATCTTACCTCGAGTGGTGACTACCTTATTTCCATACATTTCATCTCATTAAAGCCCCAACTCAGCTTACGCGCATTGCAAATCCAATTTTTCTTTCTTCTGCCAAGAAATTAGATGGTGGAAATCCCTGGCAGGTGAAACAAAGTGGGTACTTGGCATCTGCAACTTGCTGAACGCATGTCCTGGCCATCATGCAACTGTTTCTTCAGAACAACATTGCAGCATGCACCATGACTACCACCCTCATCGATCCTTCATCAACATGTCAGTGTCAACAAACTACCTGCCTCACCACATCATCCTGTTTGCCCTTGATCAGCTCAGAGACCACTTCAGGCCTTCAACACTTTGGAGTTCAAGGTTATGTACAACTTGTATGTTTCTAGAGTCATAGGATTCCTACAGTGTGGAAACAGGCCATTCAGCCCAACGAGTCCACACCGCTCCTCTGAAGACCATCCCACCCAGACCCATTCCCCTACCCTGCATTTCCCATGTCTAACCCACCTAACCTAATCATCCCTGAACACTATGGGCAATTTAGCATGGCCAATCCATCTAACCTGCACATCTTTTAGACTGTGGGAGGAAACCAGAGCACCCGGAGGAAACCCATGCAGACATGGGGAGAATGTACAAACTCCACACAGACAGTCGCCCGAGGCTGGAATCAAACCCGAGTCCCAGGCCCTGTGAGGCAGCAGTGCAAACCACTGAGGGCACAAATGCATTTCATGCATCTACACAACAGACTTTGGCAATCATGCAGGTTATGCCTCATGAATTGATTACTTACGTTCACTCACTTGACTGCTTATTTGTAGGCTGCTAGTTTCTGCTTCATTCACATTCCTTTCTTAATGTGGAAGGACTTTGGTACTCAGTTTCAGGCCGCTGTTTAGCTTTCATTTTAACGTAGAGAGTGAGCTGGCAGTTTGTGATAGTGGGGAGAACTAAACAGTCATCTATCAGTCAGATGGGGGTGAACCAGTTGATGGGTAGCATCGTGCTACATCAATGTAAAAGCTGTAGCGTTGGCCAGCAGTTTGTGCAGCAAACAGACTGAATGTGCTTTAGACAAATGGTGTTATGTGAAAGTCAAAGGGAAAGAGACCTCAATAGGGTGAAGGGAGACTACAGTTAGTCATGGGGTACCACCACATCAGTCAAAGGGCTGATCCCATTACACACGGTCAGAAAAGCACTTGGTCCTACAGGAATCTGGAGATTTGCAAGTGCTGGGATTGGGCCGTGGTCAGTCCTGCAGGTCAAGCCCAAACAGGCTAGGAATTACAGGTAGATCAGTTGGGCTATTGTGGAGTCAGTCCAGGTGGTGGGGGGCAGATTTCCTGCAATAAGACGGAGAAAGGGATTGATAATGAAGCAAGTAGTTGCAAGAGCATAATAAAAGCAAAATACTGTGAATACCAAAATAAAATCAGTGTTGGAGAAAAACTCAGAATGTCTGGTAGCATCTATGAAGAGAGAAACAGAGTTAACTTTCAAATCCAGTATGACTGAATTCTGAAGAAGCGTCATAATGGACTCGAAATGTTCACTCTGTTTCTCTCTCCATAGAATCTGCCAGACCTGCCGAATTTCTCCAGCACTGTATATATTTGATTTTAGCTGCAAGAGCACAGTGATGCATGAAGAGAGGCAGTGAGTTGGAAGCATAAACGGCTGGAAAGATTAGAGGTGGGTGAGGGCTGATGAGTCAACATGATGCACGCGATACTGAGAACTGTACTCCATGAGCCTTGGAGCGATGTGGGTGCAGTGGCAGAGTAAGAATGAGTACTCACCCTGCAAGTTACAGTTGGCAGAGAGAAAATGGTGGCACTTATCTTTGTGGAGCACAGAAAATCATTGAACTTCTTTCTGCACTACTGAATGTCCCATTCAGGATACAGCACTGACCCATGCTGCAATGTGAATTCAGACCAGCTGACTCTGTTGAAATGGCCTCCTGTGACAATCAGCAGGAGAAACAACTCCTCCCTCTCCACTCTCAATCTAGTACTAACTCCAGAAGCTTCTGATACAGTTTCAGGGTTGAGTCCTGCAGTCTGAGACAGTGAGCAATCTGTGTTGGTCTTCAGCTGACCTTGAAAAGTGGTGCCAGAGTTTCTGAAGCTGCAAAATCTCCACAGTGGGACCAGCTGTGCCTTACTTACTGTACGATTCCCTGAGAAAGATTCCAACAGCTCAGATATGTCATTCATGAGGTGGAAAGGGGAAGATTACAGGAGAAATTCCTTGCCTTGGGCCAAGATGGAATGAATGTCACTTGCCACCATTACTTTAATTGCTGATGGAAAGATGTATAGTTTTTATGTTTGGTATTTACAACTAAAACCTTTGTGTGTTTTTGATAGAAGCGTCTCCCTGGCGTTAAAGTGAAGTACCTATTCTTGCTGTGGTTGGGAATCCTGCTGGGCAGTTGGGGACTGTACGTGCACTACTCGTCCTACTCAGAACTGTGCCGAGGTCACATCTGTCAGATGATAATTGTGAGTATGAAGGATCTGGACACGTTACGAATCTGGAATCTTCCTTTTGTTGATCTGGGGAACAGTTATTTAACATACAGTAATTTGCAGAATTTAATTTTATCCCCCCAGTGTGATCGTTATAAGAAAGGGATCATTTCTGGCTCTGCCTGCAAGGACTTGTGTGAGGAAAAATCGCTGTTGTTCCAACAATGTCTGTCGTCGAGCCCTGTGCATCAGGTATTTGATCTTTTGGCAATTCCATGCTTAGTGTTTGTGAAGTGGTTTACGTGTTGCAGCTTGTAATTTTTAGGGCCCATGAAGCAAGTGTTTAAGTACAGACAAAATGTGCGGCCAACAGGTCATAAGTAACATTTCACAATCTCCCAGTGCAGCTTAAACTTTGAGGAGGATAAAAGATTAATTTAGGCAGCTCTTCATCACAGCTCAGAACTTGAAGTCTCTATGAACAATGTTAGATCTGTAATGCTGTCCCAGCAAAACTTCATGGAGTGAAATTGGCTTCTGGATTTCTGGACAGTAGAGTAAACTTAGAAGTGAAAAGTCGAATGTTCAGTTAAGATATAACTTTCTCGTGCAGTGAGCTGTGAACATTTGAACCAGAGAAGTACCAAAGCCCAGGAAATTATACATTTCAAGAAAATGTTATTGTAATTTTTGTACAACAGCTATTTTTGAGAATTTTAGATTTTTATTTGTTCAAGAGACTTGAGTGAGACTGGCAAGGTTCATGTTTTAGTTGCGAGCTGACAGGAAAACAGTCTGGTTTGTGCTGGTGTTTAGTCGAACTGGGTGGCTGCCTGCAGGGAGTGCCTTATGGTGGACATCCCATGACAATGTCAAACCAAGAGACAAATTAGGACGGGATTGCATTTCCATCCTGACGCCTTTCTCATACAAAAAACACAAAAAAACTCTATACATTATCATCTACACTATGAGGCCCCTAAGTTACCAGCCTTGAGCACAACTGTTCTTAAGCATCAGCACTTCATTATTCCCATCAGTCTCTGCACATATTGTGCCACACAGTCTCAAAATCATACTGGCTCCTTAATGGTATAGCTGTGCCTTGTTCGTCTGGGTGATGTTCCTTCTCCAGGGAGTATCGATCTTGTGTCACTTGTCTCCATGGTAATTTATTGGTGTTCCAATTCCGTTGTTGGGCTTTCTGGAAACTCTGGGACCTGGTGGTTTATTTGTGGTCTGTGCAGGTAATGAGTTCACATCTTCAGGTATCAATCAGGCATCTGGAGTTGAGGAACAGGTTCTCCAGCTTTGCATGAGTGAGCAAATGATATTCTGAAAGTTAGCGGGGAGAGGTGGGGTGAAGCTCAAAGTCATGGTCTATATTGGAATTAAGAACAAAGAACAAAGAAAATTACAGTATGGGAACAGGCCCTTCGGCCCTCCAAGCCTGCACGGACATGCTGCCCATCACAACTAAAACCCCCTACTCTTCTAGAGACTGTATCCCTCAATTCCCATCCTATTATGTACTTGTCAAGACGCCCTTTAAAAGTCACTATAGTATCTGCTTCCACTACCTCCCCCGGCAGCAAGTTCCAGGCACCCACCACACTCTGTAAAAAAAAACTTGCGTCGTACATCACCTTTAAACCTTGCCCCTCGCACCTTAAACCCATGGCCCCTGGTAACTGACTCTTCCACCATAGGAAAAAGCTTCTGACTGTCCAGTCTGTCCATGCCCTTCATAATCTTGTAGACCTCTATCAGATTGCCCCTCAACCTCCGTTGTTCCAGTGAGAACAACCCAAGTTTCTCCAAACTCTCCTCATAGCTAATGCCCTCCATACCAGGCAACATCCCGGTAAATCTTTTCTGTGCCCTCTCCAAAGCCACCACATCCTTCTGGTAGTGTAGCACCCTTCCGAAATGCATTACTTCACATTTTTCCACATAAACTCAATAAAGACATATGCAGGAAGAGAGATGAATTCCTGCAAAGGGACTTTAGGGAGCAAGTTGAAATGCAGAACCTCTGGGGTTGTAATCTCAGGATTACTTCCTGTGTCGTGTGCTAGTGAGGTCACACATAGGAAGAGAATACAGTTGAGTGCGTGGCTAAAGAGCTGGTGGAAGAGGGAGGGTTTCCGATGTCTGGGTCATTGGGATATCTTCCAGACCGGGTGGAGCTGTACAAAAAACAGGTTGCATCTAAACTGAAGAGTCACTAATATTCTTGCAGGGAGGTCTGTTGGTGCCACTTGGGAGGGTTTCTGTGAGTGTGGCAGGGGTTGGGAACCAAAGAAGTACGTCACCATGTGGAGTGTTTGAAGAGAAAGTAGAGATTAAGTCAAGTAAGTCTAAGGAGCTATAACTTTGTAGCTATTGCAGAAACTTGATTGAGAGATAGGCAGGATTGGCAGCTCAATATTCCAGGGTTTAGATATCTCAGCTGTGATATGGATGATGATGGGATAGTGTAGGGGGATGGGCTTAGATTAGTTCACAGAGCGGTGCAACATCGAGGGCCGAAGGGCCTGTTCTGCGCTGTATTGTTCTATGTTCTATGATACAGAAGGATGTAAAATGGTTGAGGGGTTGCATTACTGATTAAGGAGAATGTCACAGTTGCACTAAGAGAGGACACCTAGGAAGGTGCATCCAATGAGGCCAGATGGGTAGAACCTAGGAATAAGAAAGTTGAAATCTCTATGATGGGATTACACAATAGGCCTCTTAATAGCCAGCGAAGGATAGAGGAACAATTATGTAAGCAAATCATGGAAAGGTGTTAAAAAGAACAGGGTTGTTGTGATGAGTCATTTTAACTTACCCAGTTTTTACTGGAACTCCCTTAGTGGCAAGGACTTGGATGGACAGAATTTGTTAAGCGCATCCGGGGTGGGGGAGAGTAGGGGGGTTTCTTGAAAAAAACATGCAGAGAATCCAGCTAGGGAAGGGGCCGCATTAGATCTCATATTGGGAAATGAGCTTGACCAGGTGATGGAAGTTTCAGTGGGGAAGCATTTTGGGAACAGTGATCAAAGTTCTGTCAGTCTTAAAATAGTTACGAATAAGGATAAGACTAGTCCTTCAGTGAAAGTGCTAAATTGGGGGAAGGCTAATTATAACAGTATTAAACAAGAACCGAAGAAATTAGATTGGGGCAACTATTTGTGGGTAAATCCACATTGGACATGTGAGAGTCTTTTAAAGGTCAAATAAACAGAGTTTAGGACCAGTATTTGAGGATGAAAGATTTGGGGGCCTTGGTTGACAAGAAACATTGAAAATTCAGTTAAAAAGAAGTAAGAAATTCATGTTTAGGAAATTGAAATCAAACAAGGAGTAAGAAGAAAGCAGAAAATAAACAAGGAAATAGGAGAGCTAGAAGCGGCCATGAAATGTCTTTGGCAAGGACAAAGTAAGGAATTTATGTGTGCACCCAGAGGAAGTGTCTGAAATCCTTAACAAGTATTTCACAGTGGCATTCACCAAGGAGAAAGATAGATTTTGATATTTTTGATTTTACGTAACATGTATTTTGGAGTAAGAATACAATCAAATACAGTTAAAAGCTTTTGTTTGTCACCATGATATGGCACTATTTTGAATAATTTAAGAATAAGGAAAAAAAAGAAAGATACAGCTTGAAAAGAGTTCATCTGTCCTGAGCCACCTGATCACCATCAGTGGCTTCAACATTGCCATCCCTCTGCCATTGCTTCACCACCATCTACACTGGACCCAACAACATCAAAGTTGCCAATCCTCAGATACCATCTTTACTACTGGGCTGATTCTCCTCCGCCATAGCCTCGCCGCTGCCTACTCTGGACCAACAGATGTCTCTTGCCACTGGGCCCACCTCATCCATGTTGCCATGACGCCCTTCTACCACCACATCACTGCCACCAGCACTGGCCCAAACCAGCAACAAAGTCTCCGATCCTCAGGTGCCATCTTTTGTTGCCGGGTCTACGTTGCTTCTGCTGAAATGGCAGCCGCCAATTTCAGGTCCTGTGTTTGCTCCAGAAAAGTAAGTAAGAGTTCTCTTGAGGTCTGCACTGCGCCCATTCTCCTCTGTGCTGGGACTGCCTGAGGTCTGTGCACTGGACAAAAACAAAGTTGCTGGAAAAGCTCAGCAGGTCTGGCAGCGTCTGTGAAGGAGAAAACAGAATTAACATTTAGGGTCCGGTGACCCTTCCTCAGAACTGGGTCTGGCTCAGGACCGCCTGAGATCTGTGCACTGGGCCTGGCTCGGGACTGCCCAAGGTCTGTGCACTGGGCCTGGCTCAGGACCGCCCGAGGTCTGTGCACTGGGCCTGGCTCAGGACCCCCCGAGGTCTGTGCACTGGGCCTGGCTCAGGACTGCCCGAGGTCTGTGCACTGGGTCTGGCTCGGGTCCGCCTGAGGTCTGTGCACTGGGCCTGGCTCGGGACCGCCCGAGGTCTGTGCATTGCGCCTGGCTCGGGAATGCCCGAGGTCGGTGCACTGGGTCTGGCTCGGGACCGCCTGAGGTCTGTGCACTGGGCCTGGCTCGGGATTGCCGGAGGTCTGTGCACTGGGTCTGGCTCGGGACCGGCCGAGGTCTGTGCACTGGGTCTGGCTCGGGACCGGCCGAAGTCTGTGCACTGGGCCTGGCTCGGGACCGGCCGAGGTCTGTGCATTGGGCCTGGCTCGGGATTGCCCGAGGTCTGTGCACTGGGTCTGGCTTGGGACCGGCCGAGGTCTGTGCACTGGGCCTAGCTCGGGACCGGCCGAGGTCTGTGCACTGGGTCTGGCTCGGGACCGGCCGAGGTCTGTGCACTGGGCTCTTGCTGCTGCTGATGCCGACCAAACTCAGGACAAGGTGAGTTAAAAAAAGTTGGGAGGGAAGGGGTGAAACAAAGAGAAGTGGTCGGAGCAGACGATCTACGGCACAGGAGCTCTGCTCCCTGCCATTTTGGAGTGGGACATTTCGCCCTTTTCTATGATATTAGGGAGGGGTATCTCGATGTTCTGATGCCTGTCGATATGAAGAAGGAGGGGGTGTTGGGTGTCTTGAAAAATATTAAGGTAGCTCAGTCCCAGGGCCTGATGGGACTTTTCCGAGAATGCTGAAGGAGGCAAGGGAGGACATTACTAGGGCCTTGACAGAGATCTTTGTATCATCTTTAGCCACAGGCAAGGTCCAGAACATTGGGGAGTAGCCAATGATGTTCCTTTGTTTAAGAAGGGCAACAGGAATAATCCAGGAAATTATCGGCTGGTGACCCTTATATTAGTGGTAGGGAAATTATTGGAGAAAATTCTTAGGGACTCGCATTTGGAGATGAATGGATTTATTAGGGACAAATTTGATTGAATTTTTGAGGAAGTGCCAAAGATACTTGTTGAGGAGAGGGCAGTGGATGTTGTCTACATGGACTCTACAAATGCATTTGGCAAGGTCCCTCGTGGTAGTCTGGTCCAAAAGATTAAGTCACATGAAATCCATGGTGAGTTGGCAAATTGGATATATAATTGGTTTGGCATCAAAGACAGAAGATAGTTGTGGGGGGGTGTTTTTCTGACTGGAGGTCTATGACCAGTGTTTCGCAAATATCAGTGCTGGGACCCCTGCTGTTTGTAATAAATGATTTGGATGAAACTGTAGCTGGTCTGATTAGTAAGTTTACAAATGACACAAAAATTGGTGGAGTTGTGGAAAGTGAGGAAGGTTATCAGAGGATACAGTAGGATGTAGATTGGTTGGAAAGTTGGGCGGACAAATGGCAAATGGAGTTTGATCTGGAAAAGTGTGAGGTAATACATTTAGGAAGGTCAGTTGCAAGGGGAAAGTAAACATTAAATGGCAGGACCCTAGAAGAGGATTATAATCCAAGTCCATACCTCCCTGAAAGTGGCCACACAAGTTGTTAAAGTGGTAAAGAAGGTATATGGCATGTTTACCTTCATCAGTTGGAGCATTGAGTATAAAAGTTGGCTAGTCATTTTGCAGCTGTTTAACACTTTAGTTAAAGGCCACATTTGGAGCATTGTGTGCAGTTCTGATCACCACATTATAGAAGGGAGGTGGAGGCTCTGTAGAGGGTGCAAAGAGGCTTACCAGGTTCAAAATCCCTTTGGTCACCGGACCCGAAACATTAACTCTGATTTTGTCTTCACAGATGCTGCCGGACCTGCTGAGATTTTCCAACAACTTCTGTTTTTATTCCTGATTTACAGCATCCGCAGTTCTTTCTGTTTTTATTTAGGTTTACCAGGTTGCCTGGATTGGAGTGTATTAGCTATAACGAGAGATTGGACAAACTTGGATTGTTTTCACTGGAGTGTCAGAGGCTAAGGGGCGAACTGATAGAAGTTTATAAAATTATGTGAGGTATGTATAGGGTGGATAGTCCGAGTCTTTTTCTCAGTTGGGAATGTCAAATACTGGGAGGTATAAGTTTAGGTAAGAGAGGAAAAGTTTAAAGAGAAATGCATGGAGGGTGGAAGGTGCCTGGAATGCGCTGTCAGGGGAGGTGGTTGAAGCAGATACGATAGCAAAGTTTAAGAGGCATTTCAACAGACACATGAACTGGTAGGGAATAGAGAGATATGGACTGTGTGTAGGCAGATGGGATTAGTTTAGACTGGCATCATGGTCGGCACAGACATGGTGGGCGAAGGGCCTAATCCTGTGTTATGATCTATGTTTAATTCCTTAGGAGTCTGCCTCTATTGTCTTTATACATGCCAATGAATCTCTATGTTCCCAATATGCTTTTGTGATTCAAGGAGTTTCCTTGATGCTTTCAGATCATCCTTCCATCGCTACTTCTTGTAATACTTGGAGAGTTGGATCTTGGGCATTTTGCTTGATTTAAGCAAGACATTCATTTCAATGTCTGTACTGAGTTGATGATTTCCAGAGCATGTCGAGTTGTACTTCCATATTGGATCTGTCACAGCACGCTCTACTTTCTACATAACGAGTGCTGCTCAGCAATATACGTATTTTCCCCTTGTTTGCATGTCATGCCCAGGTGATATCACTGAAACCAGAGTTATATTCTTTCCAGGTACTTTGGAAGACATAGTAGTAGCCTGAGGAAAATGCTTTGAAGTGGCTTGTAGTTGGAGTTCCCTGCCACTTTTTCTTTTCCAAGTAGGTATTTTTGAAAGTGTCTGTAAAGACAGTGGCCAGGCATTCTTTCTCAATCTGAGTATCGCTTTGGTTCATTTGTGTTAGTCCCCTGGACGCAAATACAACCCAATGTCCTTGCTGCATGACAGTTGCTCCAAGTGTTGTCACAATGTGGGGTAACCTCATTATTTATGTTAAAGTATTTCAGCTCTGGCATTGCTATCACTATCTTTTAGATTGTTTGGATGCTGCTTTTTTTCTGTGCCCCAATATCACTGCATGTCATTGGCAGTTAGCTGGCTGAATGGTTCGTCTACAAAGACAAATTGGACAAGAATTTTACAAAAGAGTTGCTTATTCCAATAAATCGTTGCATTGCTTTTCTATCTGGTGGTTGTCGTATCACTGCTAGAACACTCACCTTTTTGGAATTTGAGTGATGACCTTTTGCCTTCAGTACCTGGTCTACATATTTGACTTTGGGCATTTCCTTTCTGGCAAGTATATCCTTCCTTAAATGAGCAGACCAGAACTGCACACAATACTCCAAGGGAGGTCTCACCAACGCTCCATACAACTGCAGCAAGACAACTTTACTCCTATATTCAAACCCCTTTGAAATGAAGGCCGGGATATGATTTGGCTTCATAATTGCTACTTTCAACGACTTTATAACTTTCATTGACAAGGACACCCAAGTGCCTTTAGACACTTCCCAACCATCTCACCATTTAAGAAGATTCTGCCTTTCTGTTTTTTTTGCGTCAAAGTGAATGAGTTCATAATTATTCACATTATATACTATCTCCCATGTTCTAGCCTATTTTATCAGCCTGCCCAGGTCTGTTTGAAGCCTCCTTGCACCCTTCTCACCACTTACTTTCCCAGCCAGCTTGGTAAATTTAGAGATATGACAATTTCTCCCCACATTGTAATCATTGATTGAGATTGTGGCCACAGCACTGACCACTGTGGAACCCACTCGTATCAGCCTGCCATCCTGAGAATGACCCATTTGCTCCTATTGTCTGCCCTCTGTCCACTAATCAATTCTCAATCCAGACCAGTATATTCCCCAATCCCACGTGCTGTAATTTTATTTGCTAACCTCCTTTACAGTACAGTACCCTTCTGAAAATCCAAATACACCACATCCACTGGTTCTCATTTGTCCATGCAGCAAGTAACTTCCTCAAAAAATTCAAGTTTGCCAAACCCGACTTCCCTTTCTGAAATCCATCCGCCCAATTTTATCATTTTATTTGAAATGTTCAGTTACTACATTCATTATAATACATTTGAACATTTTTCTTACCACAGGTCAGATTAACAAATTTGTAATTCCCCATTCTCCCTTTCCCTCTCTTCATAAAGAGTGGTGTTACACTTACTGCCTTTAAGTCAGGATGGTAAGTGGCTTGGAGGGAAACTTGCAGTGGGTGGTGTTCCTATGTATCTGCTGCCTTTCTCGTTCTAAATGGAAGTGGTTTTGAGTTTGGAAGGTGCAGTCTCAGCATCTTTAATGAATTTCTACAGTGTATCTTGTAGATAGTACACACTGCTGCTACTGAGCGTCGGTGGTAGAGGGAGTGAATGCTTGTGGATGTGGTGCCAATCAACGGATTGCTTTGTCCTAGATGGTGTGGAGCTTCTTGCGTGTTGTTGGAGCTGCACTCATCCAGGCAAGTGGGGAGTATTCCATCACATTCCTGACTTATGCCTTGTAGATACAAAAACAGAAACTGCTGGGAAAACTCAGCAGGTCTGGCAGCATCTATGGAGAGAAATGGTTCAGGTCTAGTGGCCATTCTTCAGAACTGATTGTAGCTAGGAAAGCATTGGTACATATAAGACCATAAGATGTAGGAGCAGAAGTAGGCTATTCGGACCATCAAATCTGCTCCACCATTCAATGGCTGATCTGATCATCCTAAACTCAGCCTTTCTGTTTTTTTCCCTATAAACTCTGATTCCCTCACTGATTTACAATCTGTATGTGGGGAGGAGTAAACGATATGGAGAGATGAAACCCAGAGAAAGGGAACAACAATTGGACAGAAAAATGAATTTTAAAAAAAAATTCCATGCACAGGATGTGAGTGTCACTGGACAGGCTACCATTCATTGTCCATCCCTAACCCTAACCCTATCGCAGGTGGCCATGGGTACCCGCATGGCCCAAGCTATGCCTGCCTCTTTGTAGGTTACGTGGAACAATCCCTCTTCCGTACCGACACTGGCCCTAAACCCCACCTCTTCCTCTGTTACATTGATGACTGTATCGGCGCCACTTCGTGCTCCCACGAGGAGCTCGAACAGTTCATCCACTTCACCAACACCTTCCATCCCAACCTTAAGTTCACCTGGACCATCTCTAACACCTCTCTCTCCTTCCTGGACCTCTCTGTCTCCATCTCCGGCAACCACCTAGAAACCGCTATCCATTTCAAGCCCACCGACTCCCACATCTACCTAGAATACACCTCCTCCCACCCACCTTCCTGCAAAAATGCCATCCCCGATTCCCAATTCCTTCGCCTCCGCCGCATCTGCTCCCAGGATGAGGCATTCCACTCCCATACTTCTCAGATGTCCTCGTTTTTCAAGGATCACAAATTCCCCCCCTTAGTGGTCAAGAACGCCCTCGACCGTGTCTCCTGCATTTCCCGCAACTCATCACTCAAACCCCCTCCCTGCAATAAAATCCAAAACAGAATCCCCCTCATCCTCACGTACCACCCCCCCCAACCTCCGGATCCAACGCATCATCCTCCGACACTTCCGCCATCTGCAATCCGACCCCACCACCAAAGACATTTTTCCCTCCCCACCCTTATCTGCCTTCCGGAGGGACCACTCTCTCCATGACTCCTTTGTCCTCTCCACACTCCTCTCCAGCCCCACCACACCCGGCACATTTCCCTGCAACTGCAGAAAGTGCTACATCTGCCCCTACACCTCCTCCCTCACCCCCATCCCAGGCCCCAAGAAGACTTTCCACATCAAGCAGATGTTCGCCTGCACATCTGCTAATGTGGTATACTGCATCCGCTGTTCCTGTTGTGGCTTCCTCTACATCGGGGAAACCAAGCGGAGGCTTGGGGACCGCTTTGTAGAACACCTGCGCTCAGTTCGCGACAAACAACTGCACCTCCCAGTCACGAACCATTTCAACTCCCCCTCCCAATCCGCAGACGACATGTCCATCCTGGGCCTACCGCAGTGCCACAACGATGCTACCCGAAGGTTGCAGGAACAGCAACTCATATTCCACTTGGGAACCCTGCAGCCCAATGATATCAATGTGGACTTCACAAGCTTCAAAATCTCCCCTCCCCCTACCACATCCCAAACCAGCCCAGCTCGTCCCTGCCTCCCTAACCTGTTCTTCCTCCCACCTATCCCTTCCTCCCACCTCAAGCCTCACCCCCAGCTCCTACGTACTAACCTCATCCCGCCCCCTTGACCTGTCCGTCCTCCCTGGACTGACCTATCTCGTCCCTACCTCCCCACCTACACTCACCTTTACTGGGTCGTTCCCTGCCTCTTTGACCTGTCTGTCTCCTCTCCACCTATCTTCTCCTCTATCCATCTTCTATCCACCTCCCCCTCTCTCCCTATTTATTTCAGAACGCCCTTCCCATCCCCCATTTCTGAAGAAGAGTCTAGGCCCGAAACGTCAAGCTCTCCTGCTCCTATGATGCTGCTTGGCCTGCTGTGTTCATCCAGCTCTACACCTTGTTATCTCAGATTCTCCACCGTCTGCAGTTTCTACTATCTCTGACAATCAATCACATTGCTTTGGGTCTCGAATCACATGTAGATCAGACCAGGGAGGGATAGCAGTTTCCTTTCCGAAAGGTTGTTAGAGAACCAGATGGGATTTTCTGCCAATCGACAATGGTTTCATGGTCATCGTTAGATTCTTAATTCCAGAATTTGTTGAATTCACATTCTACCATCTGCCTTAGTGAGATTCAAACCCGTTCCCCAGAACATTACCCTGGTCTCTGGATTAATAGGCTAGTGATACACTAGGCCATTGCCATGGAGGAATGGATAAAAGTCATCCTGGGAGAATCAATAGCTACTAATGGGATGGTGTGGTAGCAGTCCATGTGATCATAAGGCCTGATGTGTCGGTGTTGGGATATGGACATGGGAGAAGATGCTTAGACACTAAACTTATTGAACTTGATATTGAGTCCTGAAGGCTGCAAAGTCCTGAAGCGGAAGATGTATGCAGTTCTTCCAGTTTGCTCTGAACTTCACTGGAGCACTGTAGCAAGCCTGAGACACAGATGTTGTCCAGGGAACACAGTAGTGTGTTGAAGTGGCAGGCAACACAAAGCTCAGGATCATTTTTGAAGACAGAAATTAGGCGTTCTGCAATACGGTCACCCAGTCTGAGCTTCATCTCCCCAAGCTTGAGCAGGCCTGAGACTTCCTTGGATAATATTTGGCCCTGTTGTTGATTCATGAACAGAGTTTGATCAGTATAATTAGTCAACAACCCCATTATCAGTGTATCAGATGATGAACAGGATGGTAGAAGATAAACTAGATGAACTTTGGTTTTTTCATCATCCTGTAACTCCTCGAATCAGAGGAGCTGGCATTGAGAAACAGAAACTAATAAATACGGATACCAAATGCTGTAACGAAATGCAAATTTGGGAGCTCGAGAGTAAAGCACATTAGCCAATATAGTTTGTTGTATCATTGTCATAGAGTCATAGTCATACAGCACAGAAACAGACCCTTCAGTCCATGCTGAACATAATCCCAAACTAAACTAGTCTCATTTACCTTTCATATTGATGTATCCATCCAAATATCTTTTAAACGTTGTAACTGTACCCACATCCACCACTTTGTCAGAAAGTTCATTCCACATGTGAACTACCCTCTGTATAAAAAAAACTGCCTCATGTCTTTTTTAAATCTCCCTCCTCTCACCTTGAAAATGTGCCCCCAAATCTTGAAATTCCTCATTTTGGAGAAAATACAACCACCATCAACTCTATCTATACCTCTGATCATGTTGCCATGTTTTACCCCCACAGGTTTACGGTGGAATCTGGAGAAATAAGGAGGTTATTATCAAGTGTGGGATAGAAGAAGCCTTCAGAGTGGATCTCAATCCTGAGACATTACCCCGGAAGGACCTTATATTGTTTGACAAACCAACCAGAGGGACCTCAGTGGACGAATTCAAGGAAATGTTGTTGACATTCTTGAAGGTTGGTTCAATAGTATTTCATTATAAATCCCCAACCTCTTTCTTTGCAACCTTTGCTCAGTGAATGTCTAACCCCTATGAGTGAATGACTCCCAATGAACCCCCTGCCCCTGCCCCTCCCCTGAACTGCAACCACCATACACCCCCACCCACCTCCCAACAATTCCCTTTCCCCTGAACATCACTGAACTCTTTGGCAACACTTGCCAAAACCCCACATGGTCCCAACTGCTTCCAGGATGCACACAAGGTGAATCTTCTTTATTCCCTGAAGAACCTGCAACCCCATTCCCCCAACTTCCCACCCCAAATCTGATCCCAGTGAGGATTATGACTTTAATTTTTATTACAGACTGTGAAATCAGGGGCTGATTGCTACGGTCAAACTCCCCACATTCATATTGGCCAGGTTTAAATTTATGCACAAATTTTAATTCAATGTTCATTACTCCTCATTAAGATTCTTGAATCTTCGGTTAGTGCCCTTTTGTGTGGAGCTCAGAATTGGACATTGTTTTGGGATAGATTGCTGTTCGGGAAAAAGTAATAAAAAGAAACAAAATGAGTAGAAAAAAAGTATCTTCAGCCACTTTGACTGAAGTTAGACTATTAGTATGTACCCCTGGGGTAGGCATCAAGCTTCCACTTTTTCTACACTGACTTTGTCTTCTGCCTCAAGATGGGAATGAAAGGTTATGAGCAGGAGTAGGCCATTTGGCCCTTCAGGCCTGCTCTGTCATTCAGTATGTTCATGGCTGATCCTCTATCTCAACACCATATTGAGTTTTTTGAGGAAGTGGCAAAGATCATTGATGAGGACAGGGTGCTAGATAATGTCTGTATGGACTTTAGCAAGACCTTTGACAAGGTCCCTCATGGCAGGTTGATATAAAAGATGAAGGCACAGGGGATCCGCAGTGAGCTGGTAAGATGGATACAGAAGTGGCTTAGTCATAGGAGACGGACAGTAGTGGGGGAAGGGTGTTTTTCTGACTGGAAATCTTTAACCAGTGGTGTTCCGCAGAAATGAGTGCTGGGATCCCTGTTGTTTGTAACATATATAAATGATTTGGAGGAGAATGTAGGTGTCCTGATTAGTAAGTTTGTAGATAACGCAAAGATTGGGAGAGCTGAGATAGTGAGGAGGACTGACAGAGGATACAGCAAGACACAGGTAGGCTGAAAACTTGGGCAGAGAAATGGCCACATGAAGTCTAATCCGGACAAATATGAGGCAATGTATTTTGGAAGGCCTGCTACAAGAGGGAATTATATAGTAAATGGCGGAACCCTGAGTAACATCAACATATAGAGAGATCTAAGTGTATAAGTCCACAGTTCCCTGGAAGTGGCAACACAAATGGATAAGGTGGTCAGGAAGCTATATGACATGCTTGCCTTCATGGGTTGGGACATAAAGTATAAAAGTGGCAAGTCATGTGCAGCTGTATAGAACTTTAGTTAGACCAAATTTTGAATTTGGTGTCTACGCTATCAGAAGGATGTGGAGGCTTTGGAGACGGTACCGAAAAGTTTTACCAAGATGTTAAACAAAAAACTGAAAGAACTATGGGTGCTGGATATCAGAAACAAAAACAGAAATTGCTGGGAAAAACTCAGCAGGTCTGGCAGCATCTGTGGAGAAAAAGTAGAGTTAGCTGGTTCAGTTCTGAAGAAGGGTCACTGGACCCAAAACATTAACTCTGCTTTCTCTCTAAAGATGCTGCCAGATGTGGTGAGCTTTTCCAGAAATTTCTGTTTTTGTTTACCAGGATGTTGCCTGGTTTGGAGGGCATTAGCAATGAGGAGAAATTGGACAAACTTGGTTTGTTTTCACTTGAATGCTGAAAGATGAGCAGCAAACTGATAGAAGTTTACAAAATTATGTGAGCTATGGATAGAATGGATAGTCAGAGTCTTTTACCTAAGGTAGAAATGCCAATTACACAGGGACATAGGTTTAAGTTGAAACAGGTGAAAGAGATGTGAGAGTCAAATATTTTACACAGAGGGTGGTAGGTGCCTGGAATGCACTGCCAGAGGAGGTGGAGGTGGATACAATAGCAATGGTTAAGAGGCATCTTGAAGATACGCATATAGGCAGGGAATAGAGTGGTATGGACTGCGTAGAAGCAAGAGGTTTTTATTTTGTAAAGGTAACGTTTCAGCACCGTCTTGGTGGGACACATGGCCTGTTCCTGTACTGTACCTGCTCTTTGTCTGATTTGATTTTAACCTCAATACTACATTCCTCCACATTCTGGATAACCTGTCATCCCCTTGGACATCAACTGTTCTAACAAATGCCAGTTACAATAATTGATACCTAGGACAGACAACTACTTACAGCTCATTAACTATTAAATGCCATTGGCTTGTAGTTTCAAACTATTAAAATGTCTGTACTTCCCATCTGTTCTTTATCAAAGAATCACACACTCACCAAATTTCTGTCATTACTTTGTTCAGGAGATTTCCCCAATTCTGTGCTTACCTTTCAGCTGTATTGACCCTGGGGCTTTATGCAGGATTCCAATATTGCATAACATTCTCATTTTTTCAGTCTAGTCTTGGAGATCAGCAATCACTTGGAACTCTTGTCAACAGAATAATCAGCATGGCAGATATCAACCAGGACAACAAGGTGTCCTTAGCTGAAGCAAAATCCATCTGGGCCTTACTTCAGCTCAACGAGTTTTTACTGATTGTTTCTCTGCATGAAAAGGAACATACAGCACAGTTGCTGGGCTACTGTGGAGACCTGTATGTTACTGAGAAGATCCCATACCACTCACTTTACAGCCTCAAGCTGCCACGTTTCCTTGACGTTGTTTTGCCCTCACTCGTACGGAAAAGCCTGAACCAATGGTTTGCTCCAGCATGGCCACAGAGAGCAGAAATTACCATTGGTCTCTTGGAATTTGTGGAGGAAATTTTTCATGGCACATATGGCAGCTTTTACATTTGTGACACGGACCCAGGTAACATTGGCTACAATGACAAGTATGATTTTAAAATGGTGAACTTAAGGATGGTGGTGACAGAAATGACTCTTAAAGGATTCTATAAAGGGCGCCATTGTGAGCATAACACAGACTGCACACATGGGAAAGATTGTACAGCAACCTGTGACAAACTAGTGAAGCAATGCAATACTGAACTGATACAACCAAATCTGGCCAAGATTTGTGGCTTACTACAGGAGTACTTGTTATATGGGGCACCCAACGATTTCAGAGATGAATTACAGAAACACCTCCAGATCTGCACGAGACTGAATGGGTTGGCAAGGCAGATGGAGGTTCATCATTCTTTGCTGTTAAACAACATCAAAACCCTGCTTTGGAAAAAGATTTCAAACTCTAAATATTCATAAAGGATCAGAGACCTTCTAAACATCATTGTGTTATATCTGGAGATTGTGTCTAATGTAACTTATGTATTGTATCTACTGTGTCAACAACCTGAAGTGAAATTCTGGGCAAGCAGTTGTAGGACTAGTGAATCAATTTATAATAACCTGTTGATGCCATGTCAAACTGTAAGCCTGAGTTGCAAACATAATTAAAGGTGAAATACAGGAATCATGTAAAAAGAAACATTCTCTTCATTTAATTGTCATGTTTCACTGGACTTAGACAAAAACCCTCTTGTGTTTCACTGTTGTTGCCTACTCAACCATTGAGTGGAATCTCATCCACTAAGGGATACAGCAGGTCTCTCACCCTCTCCCTTCACAACTCCCTTGGTCTTTGGCAATTCTCACCATTTCCCTCCAGCAACAACTTCTCTTCTGGCAATCCCCTTAGTCTCCAGCAATTCCCTATTCCTCTGTCTCCAGCAACTTTCTTTGCCTCTGGCAGTTCTGACCATCTCCGTCAACTCTTTCTCCTCCAGCAACCCCCTCAGCCTACAGCAACTTCATCACTCTCTCTCCCCAGCAATTTCCTCTCCTCCAGCAATGTCCTCTCCCTCCAGCAACTCCCTCACCTCTCAGTAAGTTGTGTTGCAGAGAGCAAACATGGACACAAATGTCAAACTCTATGTTTCTGTCCTCCTTGTGCTCCAGTGTTTCCTTCACCCACGTGTTATGACAAAATTCAAATTATAATTTCCTACACATTCCTGCTTAATTTTCTAATCTCTTGCACAAGTACAATGCCATTCATACACCTTTTGATCTCAATCACACTAACTGTTTCCGTAACTCTCTCTCTCATGCTAAATCTAGGCTCTCCTTCTCGCTGACTGCAACCCTCACCCAAACTGTCACATTCTGTCAAATTTCTTGGCTTCCTCTTTTAACTGCACCTTGATTCTAACATTGGTTGTCTCCATAATTTCCCTGTTCAATCTTTTCCAAACTTGCTTAAT
Organism: Ginglymostoma cirratum; assembly: GCA_024137785.1. NCBI lineage: Eukaryota > Metazoa > Chordata > Chondrichthyes > Orectolobiformes > Ginglymostomatidae > Ginglymostoma > Ginglymostoma cirratum. The sequence continues at coordinate 813,340 of JAHRHZ010000159.1, read as the reverse complement.
TTAAATTATATTATTCTCTGTTCTGTTCAACGTTGGTCCCTGGTTTCAATTCAATATTTATGAGTTTGTCAAAGTGTTCATTATTTATCAGTTTATCTACATTTGTTAGAACTTTGAAATAGGGGGAAAAAGTGGACGAGCGAAAAGTAGGCACTGTGGAAACAGTTCCTGTTACATTCAAAACTTGCATCTATGTCACGCGTTTTAATGTAGAAAACACCCGTATCATTTCAGATATGTAATGAATAATAACCAATTCTAAAATGAACAAAAGGAAATAACAAAGTAACTGGTATATCTAACAGACTGTACAGGGCTGGGATTCTCCACCTGCCATCTTTCTCCTCTTTTATTATCATTGCTAATTATTCCCAATTCTTTTCATGAGCACACTTGTGAAAGGTCAGGTTGCTTGCACTTTGTAGCTATCTGCCGCCCAGGATTTAGTCACCTGTAGTTTGCGGATTCAATATTCACACAAAAGCATTTTCACTCAGTAACAAAGTAAAAAAATGTAACTTTTTATCCAGACTGTAAACACATTCATTTCAGATATTCTGATAAGCCGGTGTGTCATAAGCTGTCATATTTTAATTTTAGCTGAAATTAATGACAGGGATTTTTGGAAAAAGAAGTGTCTGGAAAAGTCATCATTGGTCATGTCATCTCTAGCTGCTATCCAAACTGGAGCATGGGAGTGAGGCTTCATGCTTTGCGGCTGAGAGTGTGGCTGTGGAACTCACTTCCACAGGAGTAGCTGATCATACAACAGTTACCAAACGACGAAATTCAGACCATTAGGGCCTGGATCTACCAAAGAACAATTTATTTAGTTCTATTCCACTTTTTCTCGATGACTTTGAAATTTTTTTTCTCCTTTGATTATTTTTCTGTTGAAGGCTATTAATAAATCTGTACCCAGCACAATATTTTAGACAGAGCATTCCACAGACTAACCACGTATGTAGCTGGGGAAACAAAATGAGAAAAATATATAGGGCAAAGTTATTGTGGTTTGAAGACAAATCAGTTGAGACTTATATGTGTTTAGGACCAGACCAGATCCCCTCAAATATTTAAGAAGGTAGCCTAGACCCTAACTTTTTCTTATTTTAAAGGTAGATGTGAAGTGCATGTTCGAGATGTGATGTGACTGGTTAAGCTACTCGATGTTAAGCAAAACACAATTTATTTAAAGACGACAGTTAAAATACTAACAAAAGAAAGAGGAATTTAGAATAAGTACTATTGGAAAACTTAACTGTATAATAGACACAGTACCTGTTGCTAATTAACTGTTTCCAATATTGTAACATCCTATAAACACACCCCTCGGTAAAAAGGTAAATTCAGACATAGATTCTTATTTGCAGTCCTCCAATCCAGGAGGAAAAAAGTCCAAGAGAGATTTCAGAGAAAGTAACAGCTAGGAATCATTTTCTGAAGCTCCAACTCTTCTGGGACCCAAACAGCTTCTGACTGCTACGGCTAAAAAAAAACTAGAAAGCCTGATCTGCAAGAACTGACCACTCCCCTTTCATTGTAACAACTGTTTTAAAAAAAAACTAAAGGCCTCCTAAATTATTGACTTAAGCTGTTAGCAGCAGCCACTTCTTTACCTCTGGCTTTACAATCTCTCTGCAACAAAAAACACCCAGGACAAAATAACCTTTTCAAAGGGACAGCATTGTCACATATGGGACGTAAACACAATCTGTTCAAGCTGAAAAAAATCACCTTGTTCTGTGCCATACATTCTTTGTCATATTGCCCCAAGTGCTGATTATGATGTACAGGCACAACTCCAAAGAGTCATTCTCTTCTTTTGTCTTGCCTAAAACATTGTACTATCAGCTTTTTGAATAGCTTTTCTTTGTCTACTTTATTTAAACTTGTCATAATCTTATGGATCATATCTCCCTGACCTCCTTAGCTACAAGGGAAACAACCCCCAGTGTTTACTAGCTAATCCTGGAATTTAGGTCCCTCGTCCTTGGAATATTCTGGTAACTCTCCACTGCACTCACTCTCGGACCCTCACATCCCTCCTTATTAGGTGCGGGGACTACATCCGAACACAATGTTCTAGTTGTGACTTAATTAGAATTTTATAAATGCTTAGCACAACTTCTCTGGTTTTTTTTTCATGCTTTCATTCATTCATGGGCCAGGGCATTACTGTCTGGGCCAGCAATTATTGCCCACCTCTAGTTACCCTGGAGAAAGTGATGGTGAGCTGCCCTAGCACTTTCCAAATATAGATGTTAAGCTAACTGGCCTATCATTACCTTTTTTTTGTCTCTTCTCCATTTTGAATGAGGGTATTACATTGGTAGTTTACCAATCCTCAGGGATCTTTCCAGAATCTAAGAATTCTTGGAACATTATTCTCAGTGCATCCACTTTCATTGCAGCCACTTCTTTTAATATCCTTGGATGCAACCCATCAAGTCTTCAGACTTACCAACTTTTAGTCACATTAGTTCCCCTAATACTTTTTCTCTAATGATAGTAACTGCATTCGAGTCCTGTTCCCCTTTTTGATTATTTTGTAATTTTGGAATGCTGTTGGATTTTTGTACTGTGAAGACTGATGCAAATTATTCAATTCAATTCCTATGCCATTTCCTGATTCCCTATTACTACTTCCCCAGCCCCATTCTCTAGGGGCCTTATGTTCACTTTGTCTCTCATCTCCTTTTCAGATATTTAAAGAAGGTCTTACAGTGCATTTTGATGTTATTTGCTAGCTTGTCTTCAATGTATGTTTTAATATTTTTTGGGGTTTTTTTAAATTCCCTACCTTCTGGCTTGAAACCAACCTTTAGCACATTTTTTTTTCCTCAAGTTGATGCCATCCTTAACTTCCTTGATTAACCATGGTTGGCTTATACCCTGACTAGAATCCTTCTTCCTCACTGGAATAAATCATTCTTGTGAGCTTCGTACGATCTCCAAGTATTTGGGGCACATAGGTTACAAATCTTGCATCACACTGGCACTGAAATTCATATCCCAAATTATTCATTTGTGTGATAGACAGAATGTTATTTTGACCTGACAGCCACATCCTATTAGTGGTGAACAGCATTCATGCTGCAATTGTGTAGTAGCAACATGAAACAGCTAGCTTCTTTTGTTGCTCAAACTGTTAGAAGGTTAATTTATAAAATTAATTTATAGGGTAAATTATAGATTAGATCCAGGGTAGAGGTAGATTAGGCTCTTTTCAGAATCAGCACCAAGCTTGCACAGTGAATAAGTGGCTCAAGCCCTATTTTCAAAGTTACTAAGAAAGCCAGTCCTGCATTGCTAAGAACTGTAAGGATCCTGACACTAATGAAGGTAGGTTTGAGGTAGACAGTTGGAGATAATTCCTTGATTAATTTCACAACTGGGATGTTATGGAAGGAGAGCTTATTTGACTGCTCAAACATGAATTTGAACCCAGTAAGACATTGAGGAAATTCTTGTATGCAGGATGAGGGCATCGCTGGCTGGGTCAGCGTTTATTGCCCATCCCTAATTTCCCAATCACATTGCTGTGAGTCTGGAGTTACATGTAGGTCAGACCAGGTAAGGATGGCATTTTCCTTCCCTAAAGAACTTTAGTGAACCAGATGGGTTTTTCCTGACAATTGATTCATAGCCAGCATTAGATTCTTAATTCCAGGTTGTTTTTTCCCTTGGGTTTAAATTCCACCATGGTGGAATTTGAATTCATTCTGTCATGGTGGAATGTGAACCCAGGGACCCAGAACATTATCTTGGTGCCAAGATTAACAGTCTGGTGATAATACCACTAGGCCATCGCCTCCCCTTTGCTTTGGTTCAGATATGGCAAATGTATCATCTACATATCAGAACTCTGTAGGGTCAGGGAAGTTAGGTGTCATTTGCATTGAAGACACAATTCTCCTGGAATGCAACAAAGATGCCAGTGAGAATTGGCCCTAGCAAGGATCTCATGGCAACACCATTCATTTGGGCATCAATGGTGGTGTTTAAACTGACCTTGTCAGTATGGGTTTCTGAGTTTATAAATTCAGTGAATCCTGACTGACACAATGAAACAACAGAGATTCTCCAGGGGAGTTGTCTTCTGCTGTCTACCTCAAATCCACCCTCTCCAGTCAGTGCATATGCTGGGTTCCTACAACTCCACCAATCATAAGATTAGCCTTATCAGCAACTGCATAAATAGGGCCAGAACCATTTGTTCACTGTGCAAGCTCGATGCTGAGATAGGGTGTATCGAATTTATCCTGCAAGTTAATGGCTTACCCTGATTAGATCATTCCTCACTGATGTCACACAAAATCACAAAAGCCCCTAAGGTGGTCACTTTTGGTGCAGTAAAGTGCTAGCCTACCTCATATTACTCTGTAACGGGTAAGAAATATCAAGTGTTTGAGTAATAGGTGAACCTGCAGTTTCACACTTCTACTATACCACACAAGTGTCATTCACTGCTAACAGGACGCTGCGGTCAAGCCAAAGAAAAAATGTTCTGCTTATCATACAAATGACTAAAATGGTATATGAATTTCAGTGCTGGTGTAATGCTAGGTAATTAGACCATATTTCCCAAAGTTTGGTGGATCATTTCAAATAGCATATCCCTTTGGCTGTTCACAATAAACTAGACAGTGACCAACCCCAACTAATAGGCATTCTCAAAATTCACAATGCCGATATTAGATAGGATTTGATGATTGGACAATATGTGCTGGATAACCCTGAGTGTGATAATTAATTTGGGATTGTAAGTCAGATTCGCAGTGTGACGGATCCGGGTATATTGAAAGCTGCATGTACTAAAACTCGGACCCCATTCTTTATAGACATAAAGAACACGTACACACATTGTGCCTATTTCAATTTAAACAGCTATTCACTGGTTCATTTCTCAGGGTAGTACCTGGGCCAATTAGAGTGAAACCGCTTGGTTTAAAATTTAAACAAGGACAATCATTATTGACAGTTAACTGCTCCCTGGCACTCTCCATGGCAATGCCTTGAACAATGAGACTTAACGTGCTAACCAATCAGCACTCTCCTGCCTGAACTTGGCCATATCCCTCCAAACATTTCTTATTCATGTACTTATGTAAATGTATTTTAAATTTAACTATATCCACATCCAGCACTCTCCTACCATGCATTGTAAATGTGGTTTTCCCCTTAAGTTGATATTCTTGTGAATTTTCCTGATGAACACAAGACAAAAAGCTTTGAAAATATGATTCAAGAATGACAACCTCTGTATAAGTTTAAAGATGCAAATAGATAAAGAGAGCTCTCATGGTGTCCTTGCCTCTGAGCTTTTCAGCCCGACTCTAGGACTTAATGGCCGTGGATGGCGTAGTTGTGACATGGTCAAACTAAAAAAAACTCCTTCCAACCCATCTGTGGTGGTAAGAGCAGGGGAGTTGCTCGTTAGCCATGCAATGGTTGACAGCCCAGATAAATGGGAAAGTTTAGAGGCAGGAATGGCCTCTGGCTGTAAAATCAACTGCCCAACCCAAACATTTCTCTCAAAACACAAGGCAGTGAATGGAAGGTAGGAAATATTTGTATTTAAAAAACAATCCTCGGTTGAAGCAGGCAAACAGAATTGAGTAGTTAAAGCCAAGTTATTAGACCCACAATAAACAGTTGTAGGGTGGGGAAAAAAAACCTCCAATAAGCTGGCAGCTAAAATAAATATCACTCTTTCCTGGAAAAGAAGAAAACCCACATAGGACAACCGATACTGATCTCTCTCAGTAAAGTATCTGCTGGGAACCTGAGAAAGTTCCATAACTCTGAATCTTTAATTTCCTCTCAAATTCTGGAAATTGGGCTCTTACTTCCATTCTACGACTAGTATCTAACTTACTTTCCATTTGAACTGATGTCCTGCATCTGACTGCTCCCAATACCTGGCCCAGTGTCTCAAGCTTCTCCTTCTCTAGCCCAGCCTCCCCATCACTTACCTTTTCACTGTGATGTGTTGAAATAATCTTTCATTTTCCATTTTATCTTGGATGGTTCTGTTCTCATTGACCACAAGTCATTGCAAGTGTCAATGAAAGACAATCCCAGAGGCTGAAATCAAATGGCCTTTCACTGATAGTGAAACCGGGATGACAGTGTACAGTAGAGAAAAAGCAAGGTCAAACTGACAGTGAATGGCAATGAAAAATGGGTTCACTGTCATAGGGATCAATTGTGAAATGGTGTATCCCAATAACTGTAGTGAACAATATTAAGGCAGTGAGCTCACAGCAATGGCGAATATTAGTGAAACCAGATATTCCCAACAATAGTGCACAAAATATGGAAGAAATAGGTAGTGCTATAATACAGTAAGTCAATAGGTGACATCAGAGTGAGGGAGAAATTAATGAAATGTAAGCGTGCATGTACATGAATGTGCAGAATGGTAAAATAAAATTGATCACATTTAAGCATGTGGAAATATTTTGTCACTATAAGAGAGGGAGTTGACTCAGGAAGGGAAAGACTGGGTAACAAATATTTATGGACACTAGGTATGCAGGAATGATAGGAAAGAAAGGGAAAAGAGGAATGGTATAGATTAAGGATGACATTGCAGTGCTGAAGCAAGAATATGTCCCAGAGAGTAAAGGGGCCCTTAAAGATCAGCAAGGCCCCATATGTGTCGAACCGCAGGAGACAGGGGAGATATTAAAAGAGTATTTTGCATTATTGTTTACTGTGGAGAAGGATGTGGAAGGTATAGAACATGGGGAAATAAACAGCAACATATTGAAAAATGTCATATCACAGAGGAGAAGGTGCTGAATGTCTTAAAATGCATAAAGGTGAATAAATCCCAGGACCTGATCAGGCGTACCCGAGAACTCTGCAGGAAGCTAGGGAAGTGATTGCTGGGCACCCTGCTACAATATTCGTATCATCAATAGCTACAGGTGAGGTGCCGGAAGATTAGAGGTTGGTTAATGTGGTGCCACTATTTAAGAAAGGTGGCAAGACAAAACCAGGGAGCCTGACATCGGTGGTGGGTAAGTTGTTGGAGGAAATCCTGAGGAACAGAATTTACATGTATTTGGAAAGGCAAGGACTGATTAGGCTGAACAAATGGCTTTGTGTTTGGGAAATCATGTCTCACTAACTTAATCGAGTTTTTTGAAGAAGTAACAAAGAGGATTGATAAGGACAGAATGATGAACGTGATCCAAATGGACTTCAGTAAGGCGTTCAACAAGGTTCCTCATGGTAGACTGGTTAGCAAGGTTAGATTACATTGGATACAGGAAGAACTAGCCATTTGGATACAGAACTGGCTCAAAGGTAGAAGGAAGAGGTGGTTGGGAAGGGTTGTTTTCCAGGCTGGATGCCTGTGACTAGCAGTGTGTCACTGGGATCGGCGGTGGGTCCACTGCTTTTTGTCACTTATATAAATGATTTGGATGTGAACACAGCAGGTATGGTTGGTACGTTTGCAGATAACACTAGAAGGTTAGAATAGAACAGAACCTTGATCAAATGGGCCAATGGTCAGAGGAGTGGCAGATGGAGTTTAATTTAGATAAATGTGAGGTGCAGTATTTTGGAAAGGCAAATCAGGGCCGGACTTATACACTTAACGGTAAGGTCCTGGACAGTGTTGCTGAACAAAGACACGTTAGAGTGCAGGTTCATAGTTCCTTGAAATTTTAGTCGATGGTATACAGGATAGTGAAGAAGGTGTTTGGTACACTTGCCTTTATTGGTCAGTGCATTGAGTAAAAGTGTTGACATGTCATGTTGCGGCTGTATAGGACATTGGTTTGGCCACTTTTGGAATACTGCGTGCAATTCTGGTCTCCCTGCTACAGGAAGGATGTTGTGAAACTTGAGAGGGTTCAGAAAAGATTAACAAGGATGCTGCCAGAGTTAGAGAGTTTAAGCTATAGGGAGAGGCTGAGCAGATTGGGGCTATTTTCCCTGGAGCGTTGGATGCTGAGAGATGACCTTATCAAGGTTTATAAAATCATGAGGGTCATGGATAGGGTAAATAGACAAGGTCTTTTCCGCAGGGTAGGGGAGTTCAAAACTGGAGGGCATAGGTTTAAGATGAGAGGGAAAAGATTTAAAAGTGACCTAAGGGGCAACTTTTTCATGCAGAGGGTGGTGCGTGTAGGAAACGAGCTGCCAGAGGAAGTGGTGGAGGCTGGTACAATTACAACATTTAAAAGGCACCTGGATGGCTCCATGAATGGAAAGGATTTAGAGTGATATGAGCCAAATGCTGGCAAATGCAATTAGAATTATTTAGGATACCTGGTTGGCATGGACAAATTGGACCGAATGGTCCTTTTCCATGCTGTACATCTCTATAACTCTATGATAAGACAGATTTGGTGAGACAAAAGGAGTAAAACATTCACAAATACATTGGCAGGTGATAGAGGGTGATGGTAGAAGGTGTTTGTGTGAGTGGAACCTTTGTTAAACACTCTCGGGAGGTGGGCATCACTGGCTGGGCCAGCCTTTTTAATGCCAGTCCCTAGTTACCCTTGAGAAGGTGATGGTGAGTTGCCTTCTTGAACCATTGCAGTCCACATGCTGTAGGTTGACCCACAATCCTGTTAGAGAGGAAATACCACTGCGATCAGTGCTAGGTCTCTATTGTTTGTGAAATCCAAAAATTATGCAGATGAGAGAAAGTGTGTGTGGTGGGAGACAGGGCGGTAGGTAAGCTTGTGAATGACATGAAAATTGGTCGGGTGGCACATCAATGAAGAGGAAGGTCTTCAATTATAAGAAGATATAAACAAATTGGTCAGATCAGTGGCAGATGGTAGTTAACACTGATAAATGTGAGGTGATGTACTTTGGAAAATGTAACAAGTACTCAATGAGTGGCAGGATACTAAATAGGACTGAGAAACACAGGGATCTTAGGTGCTTGTCCACAGATCCCTGAATGTGACAGGACAGTTAAGAAGACATACGGGATTTTATCAATTGTGGCATAGATTGTAACAGCAAGGAGGTTATGCTGAAGCTGTACAGAACTTTAGTTAGGCCACAACTGGAGCACTGTGTGCAGTTCTGGTCTCTGCACTATAGGGAGAATGTGATTGCACTGGACAGGGTGCAGAGGAGGTTCACCTTGATGTTGCTTGGGATGGAACAGTTTAACTATACAGAGATGCTGGCTAGACTCGGTTTGTTTTCTTTGGAGCAGAGAAGTTTGACAAGGTACCTGATAGTGTGTATAGAATTATGAGGGGCATGGACAGGGTGAATAGAAAGTAGCTGTATCCTTTAGTAGAAGGATCAAGAAGAAGGGGGCACACTTTTAAAGTGAAAGGCTGGAGGTTTAGAGGGGATTTGAGGAACAATTTATTCACCCAGATGGCTGGTGGGTGTCTGGAATGCACTGCCTGGAAGGACAGGTGAGGTGGGTAACCTCACAAACTTTAACAAGAACTTGGATGAACACTTAAAATGTTATAACATTCAAGGCGATCAGCTAAGTGTTGGAAAGTGGGACCAGTGTAGATAGTAGTATATTTTAGGTGGTACAGTCTCGAAGGGCCATATAGCCTGTTCTGTACTGAATGATTCTATGACTCTATACATTGCTTGGTGTAGCGTATAGACTGCAGTCAACTAGTAGCAAAGACGTAAAGAAACACATTTGCAAAGAAAGTACAGGGAGTTGTGGAAACCAGACCAGAAAGTAACATTGTTGATTGTTAAAACACCATAGCCACTTCTCACAAAGTACATAGGCTACTTTCAGCCTGGGACAGACAGTTCTACAGACCCATCCCTGGGTCTGCTAATCATTTATTTTATACCCAGAAGTACTCTTATAGAAAACCGAACATTTTTATTTCCCATCAACTGTTTTTCTTCTTCTATTAATTACCATCAGTAAATCACCTGTTTTTAATTGAATAATTTATGTGCAAAGCCCATTTATGGTAGTGCAAACCAACAAAGGTGAGAGAAAGGTGGTTAAAAGAGTAGGGGGTGAAATCAAAATGAGAGTTGGAAGGAGAGATAAAGCACTCTACCACCTATGGTGCCCGCTTCTCTCTAAAGGCATCAGGAATATTGATGGATGCCATATGCTCCCTTTCAAAGGACACCTGGGCTTGAACGTAGCTGTAGAAGAGAGGCAGACAATTGGCAGTAATGAACTTCCCACAGCCCAGCACCTAGACCTGTTTATAGCTAGTAGGAGCAAACCCATGAGGAGGTCCTCTGTCTTGTCAATACTCTTCTGCACTAGATGCCCAAAGATCAGGATCATTAGGCTGAACTGTAACTAAAAGCACAACAAAAGAGTTTTTAAAATGACTAACAAAGGGGGTGCTATTACCACAACCAATATATACACGGTCCATGGACCCCACAGCACCATGAAATAAAAAGCTAGGCTGAGAGTCCGTCACCCACTGCAATCCGTGGTCTCGCGGGACTGCTGCATTCAACACCCTCCACTTCAGGTCCCTGATGAAAATTGGAGGACTCCTATGTAGACAGTATTCCACTGGGGATCCCACCACCTGGGCGGTAAATAAACACACCAAGGGGTGTCCGGAAACAGATGAAGGAGTTGAAGTAGATGGTGTGCAGCAGCAGTCCATACAAAAACCACCTCCGTGCCAGGTGGAAGGACCCACCGAGCATTCCCATGACACAGCTCAGGTTGTGGGATGCAGGCTCTTGAGGGAGGTTCAGGATCCGGGGCCGATGTGAAATTTCACCTGAGCAGGGTCACATACAGACACGTTTCCACCACACATGAGCATCCTCCAACTGGTGCACAATGTCAGGTCTGAACACCACCATCTTCAGGTAACAGATGGCATTGGCTATGAGCTGGACATCCAACACTACCCGGTTTACCAATTCCTGAGGCAACATTCAGCCCAGTCCGTCACCTAGCATTCCCTGACTTTGGACACCCCCATGGCCACGGCCCTGTCCTCTGCCAGTCACTCAAACAGGTGATGGAGGAGATGCAGATTCCTGAGCAAGGGCTCTCTGGTGATAGCTCTACTCCTGATGGTGAAGGTCCAGTGCGGGTCACACAACCGGCAGGAAAAAATACATCGCCAGGCGCAGCACCTGGGAGGAGGCTTGATGCAAAGGAATCGCCGCAGGGTCCAAAGTTGGAAAGTTGCCACCTAGGTACAGAGCCACACCAGTGACAGACCACCCCCCCCAAATGGGGAGATTCTGAACCTTTTCTGCAAAACAATGCATTTTTTTGCCCCCAAAATTTTTGTGATGAAACCAGGAGGAAGGGGTCGAAGGGACCAGTCAGAACCGTGACACAGAAGCCACCAACTGGTTACTGAACAGCACTCGGCTCCTGTAAGATAGCACTATGGAGCAGTCCTGTCCAGCGGCCTTGGTGAACCAAGGCTTTGGCCCCCAGCTCCTGCTAATTCACCAGCTAGGATTCCTCAGTTGGGCTAAGGTAGAACCCCCGAGAGAGGAGATGGGTAATGCTCCATTTAAATCCCTGTAACTCCTGCAGCAGGGAATTCACCAGTCTTAGACTGAACAGGAGTCCTGAACGTTTGGCCCAGTTGATTCTAGCAGAGAACACGGCCGAGTACACTGCCTGGCACTGGTCCATCCTCCCCAAGTGAAGTGGGTATGGTGTCTGTCCAGTTGTTTGATCAAGCAGTATTTGAAATGGTTGCAGGCGAACAGAAGCCAAAGTGTTCTGCGTACAGGTACATTTGGGCATCAACAAGAAGTTGATTGATAACTGGTCACGAGGCCATAGACCAATCACAAAACACTTTTGCCATCCAACAACTGTGTGATTGGTTCTCAGACAACTGTGCCGTTTAGGACTTCAAACAAGACAGCACAAGAGCTGTCCGTCTGTTCTCTGTAGTCAGAGCCCATTTTAAACCCAAAGAAAAACTCAATTCATCTTTATTTCATCAATTTTGGTAAGCTGTCTTTTAACTGATAAGTCAGAAACCTTTTATCAATGGATTAGCTATCTTGTGTTTCTTACAAACCAGTGGAGACATCTGGAGAAAGATGACTGGAAAACAATATTCTGACCAGCATTACAATCATGAGGATTATATCAGTAATCATGAATTGAAGTCACCAAACTCCCTTCTCTGTATTCCTCCATCAGCGATCTATTTCTGCCTATAGGGAGAGTTTAAGGGGAAATTAGAGTTTTGAACAGCAGAATTATATGTCGACATTTTAGAATTGTTTATATGTAGCCATAGTCTACTTGGTCGTAATAAATAGTAATTCCTGTTAAGTAGAGGCCTGCTCTGTGCTTTCTATCAACCCGGATCCGAAAACTAGGTATAATTGGAGAATATTGTACAATTATTTCAAAATCTTTAACTGTTGTGATGACTCTAGGAATAGTAGATTGATTTTCCAGCACGCTACCCCAATGAATCATGACCAATTGTACTTGTGCATGCTTTTTTTTGCACATACGTGTGACTGAGTGTGAAAGTGTGCTTTTGAAAGTGATGGGTTTGTTGTTGACTGTCTGTCTGTTTGTGCTTATGTATTGGTCTGATAGTTTGTGTGAAAGTGCATTTGAATGGGAGAGAATGTGTTTGTATGAACAGGAGTTTGTGAATGTGAGTGTGGTGTTTCAGCGAGACAGAGGGGAGGGAGGGAGAAGGGGAGAGAGAGATTTGTACACATCGGTGTGTTTTGAGGATAGAAGGATAAGCATTTATCTTCCATATTACTGACTGTGTATGTTACTCAATTACTGCATCTTAATTGATTAAGTTTTGTTTTGGTAACAAACCAATTTTTATTGAGAGACCTGGTGTTTAAAGCCAGATATAGATAATGTAATTAGTTATCTATCTTGGTAACTGGAAAAGGTATTTTATCTTGTAACCAGTGGTGCAACAGGGCTACAGCGATAGTGCACTCCTCCGGCATTGGTCATATAACGTAGCTAAACTACCAAATTCACAAACAGAGCAACTCATACAATTGAATTCATTTTCAATGACACCATGTGTCCAAATAAATAGCATTGCTATAGGGTCTCCTACAAGTTAACCCCCTTGCTATCATCTTCATTGGTTATCATGAGAAGCCAGTCTTCAATGAAATGACCACTCACCACCTACACCTTTCATGCTTTCAATTCCATTACACGTAGGAACCTGCCTTTCCTCACTTTCTCCTCCATACAGCCAGCATCTACACTTATTTTACATCTCTATCTCACCATTATCACTGCCTTTCCCTTTTGCTCTCGTGAGCCTCTCAATCTGTCCCACTCGCTCATCTCCCCACCTTAGCATTAGAAGAAAATCACCATTTTCCAGTTCCTTTCAGTTCCTAAGAAATCAAATCTGACTAAAACCTCTAACTCTTTCTCTCTCCACAGTTGCTACTAGACCTGCTGAGTTTCTCTAGCACTTTTTTTGTATTTGTGGCTTCTAGTTTTGTTCCCTACAGTGAAAACAAAAACATTTTTTCTACTTCTATCCCATAAAATATTTCCAATCGTTTCACACGCAGGAACTCCTTCCTTCCCATCATTTATCCTCCCTGGTCTGTAGCAGCATTCAAAAGACATCAAATGCTATGAGCAGACTAATTTAATGCACTTTTCTATTTTTCAACGATGGACATAATCTGAGTTACAAATCACTGTGCTTGATGATAACAATTGTTTTGTATATTAACTACTTTATTTGGTCATTTTTTCTGAATTCCATACAGTAGGTCCATTTGACGTCTCTTGTCTTTTGCTCGAAGAATGGTCATTTTAAAAAGTTTACAGTAGAGATTAATTGCCGAAGGAGAGTCATCATTTCCCGGAATGGGGTAAGTAATGAGACTGGGATTACAGTTACTGTCTACTACTCCCACTGTTGGAATATTCATCTTGGCAGCATCTCGCACTGCAACGTGCTGCTCAAATATATTATTCAAAGTACTGAGAAAGATGATGAGATCAGGCAGGCGAACACCAGTTCCGTACTGGACATGTGCATTGGTCAGCAAGCCACCCTGCCAGTATCTGGTGTGTGTATACTCCCCACACTCCTTTGCGGTTTCCTCTATCAGGTGAGCAAACTGACGCATGCGACTCACAAACAGGATGATCCCTTTCCGATAGGCACAATGGGCGGTGAAGTTTAGAGCTTGCTGAAGGTAAAGAATAGACTGATCCAAATCAATGATGTCCTGGCCCAATCGGCAACCAAAGAGATATGGCTCCATCAGCCTAAAGGAAGTGAAAGAATTTCCATACATGATAATTAACATTCATGCCATTATCCTGATTCCTTTTACCTCACTGAGCAATTTCCCTCAATCAGTTGTGACTGGAAACTGTCGAATCATAGACAGTGAAACTCTGTAATTAGACTGAACCAGACAAAAAGGGTGGTGCCTGAGGCCAGAAATTATACAAGAGTATTTTCAGTGCAGTAGGCAGCCATTTGGTTCAGTGTCTGCGCCAGCTCTCCGCAAGGGCAATTCACCTAGTTCCACTCCATCTTTTCCCCTTCAAACAATGTTACGTACATGTTCAAAAAAGAATGTTTGGATAAACCCAGCAATTACAGGCCATTCAGTTTAACCTTGGTGACAGGAAAGGTTTTAGTCATGAGAATCCAAGTCAAAATTTACGGCTACTTGTACAAATCTAGATTAATTAAAGATTGATTAACTGTTAGGCACAGATTAGTTACGAATAAATTGTGTTTAACTTGGTTGAGTTTTTGCTGGAATACCAGAGAAGATTGATGTGGGTAATGCAATCGGTGTGGTGCTTAGGGACTCACAGAAA
>JAHRHZ010000159.1:753465-778543 GCA_024137785.1 Ginglymostoma cirratum | reverse complement strand
TTTCTGTGAGTCCCTAAGCACCACACCGATTGCATTACCCACATCAACCTTCTCTGGTATTCCAGCAAAGACTCAACCAAGTTAAACACAATTTATTCGTAACTAATCTGTGCTTAACAGTTAATCAATCTTTAATTAATCTAGATTTGTACAAGTAGCCGTAAATTTTGACTTGGATTCTCATGACTAAAACCTTTCCTGTCACCAAGGTTAAACTGAATGGCCTGGAACATTGTTTTTAGAGCAGGAAGACTGTGCTATTTTCTGGGTCTGTAGATTAAGTTGCAAAGATGGCCTTTAGTAGAATGATGTGCTCTTCCAGTTGGATGTGGGAGATTAGGGAGAAGTTCCATGTTACTGATGATTATGTCTGCAGGAAGTGTGTTTGGTTCCAAATCCTATCAGATCACATGGATCAGTTGGAGTGGCAGTTAGATGCAATGAGGAATTTACAGGAGCCAGAGAGTGTGATGGATGGCAGTTTCAGGAAGGGGGATAAATTGAAGATACAGTCAGGCAGATGGGTGACCAACAGGAAAGGTAGGAGAGGGAGGTATGTAATGCAAGAGTCTCCTGTGGCTATCCCCATCCCAACCAAGTATGCTGTTTTTAGAAAATGTAGGGGGTGATGGATTCTCAGGGGAATGTAGCACTGACAACCAGGCTTCTGGTAGCGAAACTGGCTGTAATGTCATGAGGGATACACCAGGTTCCATGCGATCAATTGTGATGAGGCACAGACAGATGTTTCTGCAGCCAACAGCGAGAAATCAGAATAGTGTGTTGCCTCCCTGGTGCCAGGATCAAGGATATCTCGGAGAGGGGCCAACAGGAGATTGTTGTACACACTGGAACTAACAACATAGGAAGCACTAAGGATGAGATACTGAGGAGAGAATATAGGAAGTTAGGCAGGAATTTAAAAAGGAAATGCTTAAGGGTAGTAATATCTGAATTAGTCCCAGTGCCATGAGCTAGTGAGGGTAGGAATAGGAGGATAGAGCAGATGAATGTGTGGCAGAGGAGTTGGTGCAGGGGAGAATGATTCACATTTTTGGATCCTTAGAATCTCTTCTGGGGTAGAAGTGACCTGTATAAGAAGGTTGGAAGAGACTAATATACTGGCAAGGAGATTTGCTAGAGCTGCTTGGGAGGATTTAAACGAGTTAGGGAGGTGAGGGTTGGCTAATGTTGTGCCATTATTAAGAAAGGTGGTAAGGAAAAGCCAGGGGTCCATAGACTGATGAGCTTGCCATCGATGGTGGGCAAGTTGTTGGAGGGAATCCTGAGGGACAGGATTTACATGTATTTGGAAAGACAAGAACTGATTAGGGATAGATAATATGGCTTGAGTAGGAAATCATGTCTCACTAACTTGATTGAGTTTTTTGAAGAAGTAATGAAGAGGATTGGTGAGGGCAGATATGATCTATATGGACTTCAGTAAGGTATTCAACAGAACCATGCTGCCTATCACTAATAAGCCCATTTTCTTCCAAATGTAAATAGATCCTATCCCTCAGTATCTTCTCCAGCAGCTTCCCCACCACTGACATCAGGCTCACCGGTCTATAATTACCTGGATTATCCTTGCTACCCTTCTTAAACAAGGGGACAACCTTAGCAATTCTCCAGTCCTCCAGGACCTCAACCGTGCTCAAGGATGCTGCAAAGATATCTGTTAAGGCGCCAGGTATTTCCTCTCTCACTTCTCTCAGTAACCTGGGATAGATCCCATCCGAACCTGGGGACTTGTCCACCCTAATGCCTTTTAGAATACCCAACACTTCCTCCCTCCTTATGCTGACTTGATCTAGATTAATCAAACATCTATCCCTAACCTCAACTATTTATTTCAGAACCCTCTTCCCCTCCCCCATTTCTAATGAAGGTTCTAGGCCCGAAACGTCAAGTTTTCCTGCTCCTATGATGCTGCTTGGCCTGCTGTGTTCATCCAGCCCCACGCTTTGTTATCTCGGATTCTCCAGCATCTGCAGTACCTTTTATCTCTGATACAATTTTACTCCCAAGCAGGCACTTTTATCCTTGTCATTGCAAATAGTATAAGAAACCACTTTTGTGCTGTTACCCTGAGGCATCAGTCAGTTACCATCTTAACAGCTGCACAGCTGAACCTTATCTCATTGCAGTTTATTAACGCATGGCCTAGGCAGTGGTAGTGTCCATACCCTGGGACCGAGAGACCCAGGTTCAAGTCATATCTGCTCCAGAGGTGTGTAAAAACATCTCGGAACAAGTTGATTAGAAAAATTGGTTCAACACATATTAACACAGAGCCTGAGGGACAAACGTTCCTTGATAACTGCCTGGTCTGAATTTGTATTACATCAAAGTCAGTGCACCAACTAATGCAAAAATCCCAAACGCACCTGTTGTGGCAAAACCTGATGTCTATTTGGGAAATGGCTTTCTGTTCTAAATCTGATTTGATCTGCATATTCGGCACTGCTTTCACCATCTGCTTCGAGGGGATGGCAGTCAGGGCAGTGCAATGTTCCTCCTGCTGGACGTGGGAGGTAAGACTCTGCTGACTTCACCTGTGGGAAGTGCACCCAGCTCCAGCTCCTCAAACACCGCGTTCGGGAGCTGGTGCTGGATGAACACAGGATCATTCGGGAGGCTGAGGTGGTGATAGAAATGAGCTTCAGGGACACAGATACCCCTAAGATTGAAGGCAGTTGGGTGACAGTAAGGAAAGGGAATGGAAGGAAACAGTCAGTGCAGGGATCCCCTGTGGTCATTCCCCTCAACAGTAAATGTACTGTTTTGGATATTGTTGGGGGGGGAATGACCTACTGGGGAAGCCACAGGGAGCGGGTCTGTGGTACAGGGTCTGGCCCTGTGGCTCAGCAGGGAAGCGGGGAGAATAGGAGAGCAATTGTAGTGGGTGATTCAATAGTAAGAGGCACAGACAGGTGGTTCTGTGGACGCCAACGAGATGAACGGATGGTATTTTGCCTCCCGGGTGCCAGGGTCCGTGATGTCTCGGATCGTGTCTTCGAGATCCTTAAGGGGGAGGGTGAGCAACCAGCAGTCATGGTACACATCAGTACCAATGACGGAGGTAGAAAAAGGACTGAGAATGTGAAAAACGGGTCCAGGGAGTTAGGTTGGGAGCTGAAGTCCTGGACAAACAGGGTAGTTATCTCTGGATTACCACCAGTGCCACGTGATAACGAGGGAAGAAATAGGGAGAGAGTGCAGCTAAACACGTGGCTATCGGGCTGGTGTAAGAGGGAGAGCTTCCATTATGTGGATAATTGGAGCACATTCTGGGGAAGGTGGGACCTGTACAGGAGGGACGGGTTGCACCTGAACCAGAAAGGCACAAATATCCTGGGAGGGAGGTTTGCTTGAGCTATACAGGATGGTTTAAACTAGATTGGCAGGGGAACCAAATTTGTAATTCAGAGAATTCAGCTTTCCAATACACACAACAGGGAGGAAGGTTCATAAGGAGGAGGTGTTAGCAATTCTGGAAAGTGTGAAAATAGATAAGTCCCCTGGGCCGGATGGGATTTATCCTAGGATTCTCTGGGACGCTAGGGAGGAGATTGCAGAGCCTTTGGCTTTGATCTTTATGTCGTCATTGTCTACAGGAATAGTGCTAGAAGACTGGAGGATAACAAATGTTGTCCCCTTGTTCAAGAAGGGGATTAGTGACAACCCTGGGAATTACAGACCAGTGAGCCTGACTTCGGCTGTGGGTAAAGTGTTGGAAAGGATTATAAGAGAGAGGATTTATAATCATCTAGAAAGGAATAATTTGATTAGGGATAATCAACACGGTTTTGCGAAGGGTAGGTCGTGCCTCACAAGCCTTATTGAGTTCTTTGAGAAGGTGACTAAACAGGTGGATGAGGGTAAAGCAGTATATGTGGTGTATATGGATTTCAGCAAAGCGTTTGATAAGGTTCCCCACGGTAGGCTATTGCAGAAAATTCGGAGGCATGGGATTGAGGGTGATTTAGCGGTTTGGATCAGAAATTGGCGAGCTGTAAGAAGACAGAGGGTGGTGGTTGATGGGAAATGTTCATCCTGGAGTTCAGTTACTAGTGGTGTACCGCAAGGATCTGTTTTGGGGCCACTGCTGTTTGTCATTTTTATAAATGACCTGGATGAGGGCATAGAAGGATGGGTTAGTAAATAAAATCGGTGGAGTTGTGGATAGTGCAGAAGAATGTTGCAGGTTACAGAGGGACACAGATAAGCTGCAGAGCTGGGCTGAGACGTGGCAAATGGAGTTTAATGCGGAAAAGTGTGAGGTGATTCACTTTGGAAGGAGTAACAGGAAAACTGAGTACTGGGCTAATGGTAAGGTTCTTGGTAGTGTGGACGAGCAGAGAGATCTCGGTGTCCATGTGCATAGATCCCTGAAAGTTGCCACCCAGGTTGATAGGGTTGTTAAGAAGGCATATGGTGTGTTAGGTTTTATTGGCAGAGGGATTGAGTTTCGGAGCCATGAGGTCATGTTGCAGCTGTACAAAACTCTGGTGCGGCCACACTTGGAGTATTGTGTACAGTTTTGGTCGCCGCATTGTGGGAAGGATGTGGAAGCATTGGGAAGGGTGCAGAGGAGATTTACCAGGATGTTGCCTGGTCTGGAGCGAAGGTCTTATGAGGAAAGGCTGAGGGACTTGAGGCTGTTTTCGTTAGAGAGAAGAAGGTTAAGAGGTGACTTAATAGAGACATACAAGAAGATCAGAGGATTAGATAGGGTGGACAGTGAGAGCCTTTTTCCTCGGATGGTGACGGCTAGCACGAGGGGACATAGCTTTAAATTGAGGGGTGATAGATATAGGACAGATGTCAGAGGTAGGTTCTTTACTCAGAGAGTAGTAAGGGCGTGGAATGCCCTGCCTGCAACAGTAGTAGACTCGCCAACTTTAAGGGCATTTAGATGGTCGTTGGATAAACATATGGATGATAATGGAATAATGTTGGTTAGATGTGCTTCAGATTGGTTTCACAGGTCGACGCAACATCGAAGGCCGAAGAGCCTGTACTGCGCTGTAATGTTCTATGTTCTATATTCTATGAGGTTGTTAATAAAGAAACGCGGTCGATGGAGCATAACTATGGACACAGGGATCAGAAATAAGGCGGATGAAATTCGAGCATGGGTCAGTACTTGGAACTACGATGTTGTGGCCATTACAGAAACTTGGGTAACTCAGGGACAGGAATGGTTGTTGGAAGTTCCAGGATTTAGATGCCTTAAAAGAAATAGGGAGGGAGGTAAAAGAGGCGGCGGAGTAGCATTGCTAGTCAGGGCTAGTATAGCAGCTACTGAAAGGCAGTTCGGGAATGATATGTCTACAGAGTCAGTTAGTGTTGAGATCAGGAACAAGAAAGGAGCAGTCACTTTGGGGTTTTTTTACAGATTCCCCCTAATAGTTGCAGAGAAGTGGAGGAGCGGATTAGGAGGCAGATACTGGAAAGGTGCAGAAGTCACAGGGTTGTAGTCATGGGTGACTTCAACTTTCCAAATATTGATTGGAAAGTTTTTAATTGTAATAGTTTAGATGGAGCGGATTCTGTCCAGTGCGTTCAGGAAGGATTCCTGACACAGTATGTAGATAGACCAACACAAGGAGAGGCCACTTTGGATTTGGTGCTTGGCAATGAACCGGGCCAAGTTTTAGACCTGTTGGTAGGAGAGCATTTTGGCGGTAATCATAACTCTGTTACTTTTACAATCGTCATGTAAAAGGATGGGTGCATACAGCAGGGTAAGGTTTATAATTGAGGGAAGGGTAACTATAATTCTGTTAGGCAAGAACTGAGTAACATAAAATGGGAACAGATGCTGTCAGGGAAGAGCACTGTAGAAATGTGAAGATTGTTTAAGGAATGCATACTGCATGTACTCGATATGTTTGTCCCTAGCAGGCAGCGAAGATGCGGTCGAGTGAGGGAGCCTTGATTCTTGAGAGTTAGAATGACTAGTTAAGAGGAAGATGGATGCTTTAGGAAACAGGGATCGGAAAAGGCTCTAGAAGGATACATGTCAGCCAGGAAACAGCTGAAGAAAGGGCTCAGGAGAGCTGTAAGGGGGCATGAGAAAACCTTGGCAGATAGGATCAAGGAAAACTCCAAGGCTTTTTACACGTACGTGAGGAATAAGAGAATGACCAAAGAAAGGGGAGGCCCGATCAACGATTGTAAAGGGAATTTGTGCACGGAGCCTAAAGAGATAGGAGAGGTCCCTAACGAATACTTTTCTTCAGTATTCACAACTGAGAGGGACCTAGTTATAGGGAAGGACAGTGTGAAACAGGCTGGTAGGCTAGAGGAGGTCAATGTTAGTAAGGAAGATGTACCAGGAATTTTGAGAACTTGAAGATAGATAAGTCCCCCAGACCTGATGGGATTTATCCAAGGATTCTATGGGAAGCGAGGGAAGAGATCGCAGGGCCTTTGGCAATGATCCTTTCGTCCTCACTATCCATGGGTGTAGTGCCGGAAGATTGGAGACATCCAATTAGCAAACGTCGTTAAAAAGGGAATAGAGACAACCCCGGAAGTTACAGGCCAGTCTTACGTCAATGGTGGGCAAATTATTGGAAAGGGCTCTGAGAGATAGGATTTATGATCACTTGGATAGGCACAGTTTGACTCGTGATAGTCAGCATGGATTTGTGAGGTGTAGATCGTGCCTCACAAACCTTATTGAATTCTTTTGAAAAGGTGACCAAATACATGGATGAAGGTAGAGCAGTGGATGTGGTATACATGGATTTACGTAAGGCGTTTGATAAAGTTCCCCATGTTGGGCTCATGCAGAAAGTAAGGAGGCATGGGATGGGGGAAATGTGACAGATTGGATTCAGAATTGGCTGACCCTTAGAAGACAAAGGGTGGTAGTGGGCGGAAAATATTCAACATGGTGCTCAGTTACGAGTGGTGTACCACAATCTGGTCTTCTGGGTCCTCTTCTATTTGTGATTTTTGTAAATGATTTGGATGTAGGAGTGGAAGGGTGGAAGATACGAAGGTGGGTCGAGTTGTGGATAGTGCGGAGGGCTGTTCTAGGTTACAAAGGGACATTGACAGGATGCAGAGCTGAGCTGAGAAGTGGCAGATGAAGTTTAACCCTGAAAAGTGTGAGGTGATTCATTTTGGAAGGACAAACTTGAAAGCAGAATACAGGGTTAACGAAAAGATTCTTGGCAGTGTGGAGGAGCAGAGGGATCTTGGGGTTCATGTCCACAGTTCCCTGAAAGCTGCCAGCCAGGTGGGTAGAGTTGTTAAGAAGGTGTAAGGTGTGTTAGCTTTCATTAATAGAGGGATTGAGTTCAAGAGCCGTGAAGTTATGCTCCAGCTATACAAACCCTGGTTTGGCCACATCTGGAGTATTGTGTCCTGTTCTGGTCACCTCATTACAGGAAAGATGTGGAAGTGTTGGAAAAGGTGCAGAGGAGATTTACCAGGATGTTGCCTGGAATGGAGGGAGGGTCTTACAAGGAAAGGTTGAGAGAGTTGGTCCTTTTCTCTTTAGGACGACAAAAGGATGAGAAGTGACTTGATAGAGGTGTACAAAATGATCAGGGGTATAGATAGAGTGGACAGCCAGGGACTTTTTCCTAGCCTGGAGGTAGCTATTACTAGGGGGCATAGTATTAAAGTGAGCGGAGGTAGATATTGGGGAGATGTCAGAGGTAGGTTCTTTACTCAGAGAGTCGTTGGGACGTGGAATGCATTGCCAGAGAGGGTAGTGGAGTCAGCCTCATTAGGGGCATTTAAGCGGCTATTAGATAGGCATATGGATGATAGTATAAGGTAGGGGTGGAGGTTAGATAGACCTTAGGATTAGGATAAAGGTTTGGCACAACATCGTGGGCCGAAGGGTCTGTACTGTGCTGTACTGTTCTATGTTCTATGTTCTAGAAGATGGGAGACAGAGGGTGGTGGTGGAGGGTTCATTTTTGGACTGCAGGCCTGTGACCAGCGGTGTGCACAGATATTGGTGCTGCATCCACTGCTTTTTGTTATTTATGTAAATTATTTGGATGTGAATGTAGGAGGTTTGGTTAGATAATTTGCAGATGACACCAAAATTGGTGGTGTAGTGGAGAGCGAAGAAGGTTATTTCAGAGTACAAAGGAACTTTGTGGGTCAGTGGGCAGATGGACTTTAATCTAGATAAATGTGAAGTGCTACATTTTGATAGGGTAGAACATACATGCTTAATGGTAAGATCCTGGGGAGTGTTGCCAAACAAAAAGACCTGGGAGGGCAGATTCATAGTTCATTAAAAGTGGAGTCACAGGTAGACAGGGTAATAAGAAGTTCAAGTTCCGTGGCCCCCCAGCACTTTATCTTCAGTACGGACGTTCAATCCCTATACATGTCCATACCCCACAAGGACAGCCTAGAGGCCCTCAGCTTTTCCCTCTCCACTAGACCCATCCAGTACCCCCCCCATGGCCGCCAGCTACGCCTGCCTGTTTGTCGGCTATGTTGAACAGTTCCTCTTCAGTATGTACACTGGTACTGTTCCCCAACTCTTCCACCATTACAACAGTGACTGCATTGGTGCTGCATGCTGTTCCCAGGCTGAACTAGAGCAGTTCATTGACTTCGCTAACAACTTCCAACCTGCCCTCAAACTATCCCAGACATCTCCCTCCCCTTTCTGACCTCTTCGTTTCCATTTCTGGCGACAACTTACATACCAAGCTTTATTATAAACCCACAGATTCCCATAGCTACCTAGACTACACCTCCTCCCACCCTGTATCCTGCAAAAACTCCATCCCATTTTCCCAATTTCTCCATCTCCATCACATCTGCTCTGACAAGGAGACACTCCACTCCCAAGCATACGAGATGTCTGCCTTTTTCAAACAACGCTTTCTCCCCCCCCGAGTCATCCAGAAAGCACTCCACCGCACCTCCTCCATTCCCCGCTCCACAGCTCTTAACCAACCCCCCCGCCCCAGATATAATAATGATAGGGTCCCCTTTGTCCTCACTTTCCACCCCACCAGCCTCTGCATCCAACATATCATCCTCAAACACTTCCCCCAACTCCACAGGTGAGTGCTGATAATCCCCTCCCACTTGATGTTTAGTAGACAGACCCCTGGACTGACCATGGCTCACTCCCTTGAGGAAATTAGTTGAGCGTAATAGAATATAAAATCGAACAGAATTCCATTTTATTGTCACGTGTATTCCATTGTAGGAGTACATTGAAAAGCTTTTACAATGTCTGCGTTTTTACGGTGACTCATTAGGTACAAGTACCTAGGTATATTTCTTGGATGCAGCACAGGAATAAAAGTAGTTACATTACATTACAGAGTTGAAAAATAAGTTTTAAACTAGGATATCATTAAAGGAAGGTAAGAAATTTGAAATAGACCTTACAGCGTAGCAGCTCAGCGGAGCTGATTGCCGGCAACAGACCCCAGTCCAACAGCTGACCCCAGTCTGGTCTACACCGGCATTCAGCTGCTCCAAGTTAAGTTCCAGGACTGCCTCACCTGCTGCGGGGCTGCTTCCCCAGGCGCTGTACTGTATCCGAGTAATGGGTGACTAGACCCTTGGTCGATATCTCTACAGCTGCCCAGTTGTGTTCCTACCACTCCCTGGACTGGATTACTGGACTCACAGGTTGGACTATGACCACCTCTCTGGATTGGACAGGTACAGACCCCCTTACCATTGACCCCTTTCTAGGCTGTACAAGTGCAGGCCCTCTGACTCTGACCACCCCTATTGAATGCCTGACTGCCTCCAAGCCTCTGTGCTGATATTAGAGACTATTCTGCAGTTACTGTGCCAGGACCCCTGACTGACAGCTATCTCTCTGAACATCAGTGAGGACCACTCCCATGACACTTTGACCTATAGCTGTTTGCCTGAAGCACATGCACACTGTTTGCAGTGTGAATGACTGGCATGTAATGCAGTCATGAGGTTGAAGTGGCAGTGTGCTGCACAAGCAGCATGTCCATCCCTGGACTGGCTGCTAGCAACCATTGCAAGCTGCCTGGCTTTGTGTCAGCGATAAACTGCAAAGCAATACAGCAGTAAAATGAGCCTTAAAGCTCTGGTTGAAAAGGCAAACCACAGAAAGATAAGGCAAAACTAAGCAGGGATCTTTCAAGCATCCAGGCAAATGCCAATGGAGTGAGTGCTAAGACAGCAATCGAGTAGCCCTGAGATGCAACTAGGTCCAATCCAAGTACTGCATGCCTGTCCCTGCACACAAAGTATCTTTGCAGCAGCATTACACTGATAGTCGCTGGTGTGTTGGAAAGTGCAGCAGAGCTGTGCAAGTGTATTGAAGAGCAGAGAGGCTGGCATATGTTTGATGCCGTTAAGATGATATGGGGCTGTTGAGAGTGAAGGAAGAGTGGATCAGGCTATCCTGGAGGGAACGTTGCCTGTGGAAGGTGGAAAAGGGAGCAGCACTTGACCTGTACTTCTCATGATCTAGTCTACTGCATTTGCTGCTCACAGTGTGGTCTCCTCTACATTGGGGAAATGAAACATAGAGTGGGTGATCGTTTTGCAGAACATCTACGTTCTGCTTGCAAAAACAGCACCAAGCATCCAGTTGCCTGCTGCTTTACCACAACACACTTGTTATCTCTCAGTCTGCCATTATACACCACCTGTTGTTAGCTATTAACAGTATCCATTAACAGCTATTCAAACTCCTAGCCAGATTGTTATCCACACTTTGTCTGTCCAACTGTTCTTCTCTCTTTTTGCGCTCTGTCCCCTCCTATCGCTTACTCCTGACCACCCCCCCCAACACCCTATCCTCTGCCTAAAAACTGACATGTTCCCAGCTATCATCAGTTCTGAGGAAGGGTCACTGGACCTGAAACATTAATTCTGATTTCTCTTTACAGATGCTGCCTGATCTGCTGAGCTTTTCCAGCAATTTTGGTTTTGTTTCTGATATATATCATCTGCAGTTGTTTTGGTTTTTAATTGGTGTTCTGGGGAATCGGATTTGAATTCCACCATGGCTGGTGGTGGAATTTGAATTAATAAAAATCTGGAAATAAGAGTCCAATGATGAATCCATTGTCGATTGTTGGGAAAAACCCATCTGGTTCACTAGTGTCCTTTAAGAAGGAAACTGCCATCCTTACCTGGTCTAGTCTACATGTGACTCCAGAGCCACAGCAATGTGGTTGACTCGTAACTGCCCTCTGGGTAATTAAGAATGGGCAATAAGTACTGGCTCAGCCCTCAGCTCATGAATGCATACAAAAAATATCACCCTTGTCAGGAATTCTCGCCATCCAGCATCCATATGGCAGTTGGTAGGATAGGAGTTTGCATTTTGGTAGCACAAGATCTGCAGTTAATTGGACCAAGAAGAAGCAGTAACTCCTATTACTAGGCATCTTGCTGCTGCCTAGCAAGAATCTTATCCTGATGTCTATAATTTCCTGGGTTATTCTGTCGCCCTTCTTAAAGAAATGAACAACACTGGCTATTCTCCAATTTCCTGGTATCTCACCTATTTCTTAAGAGGACACAAAGATCTCTGTCTCAAAGGCCCCAGCAGTCTCCTCCCTTGCCTCCTTTAGTATCCTGGGATAGATCCCATAAGACCGTGGGGGCTTGTCTACCTTAATATTTTTCAAGACACCCAACACCCCCTCCTTGTTAATATTGACATGCTCTAGAATATTAACATCTGCCCCACCCCTGAATTCTATCATCATCTCCGTCTTCCTCCTGGGTGAATTACAATGCAAAGTTCTCATTAAAGACCTCAACCACTTCCTCTGGCTCCACGCACAAATTCCCTTTTTTGTCCTTGAGTGGAACTGAGATGTTATTGGGATAACATCCCATTAATTTCTATATTCTCTATAAATTAATGCTCTTTATCTGCTGACACAGAGGTATGCAGGCACTGCCTTAAAACTTCCTGCCCGACTAGACTTAGGTGTAAAACTTTGTAAATCCTTATCTTCCTATACATAAGTAGAAAAGACACTGCCTTAAGCTTCCTGCCTGAATAGAATGAGGTATAAACTTTGTCAATCTTTATTTTCCTGCACAGGGGTATGTGGAAGCTGTCTCAAATAAGACTAGGTGGCAACGTTTGTAAAGGTGTGAGACTTCTGAAATCCTGTAAAGAATTATTAGTTCACAGGGCGGCGCAACATCGAGGGCCGAAGGGCCTGTTCTGCGCTGTATTGTTCTATGTTCTATGAATGTAACTTCTGTTTCTGCTAAAGGGGCCAGGACACTGACCTTTGTTCAAGCCAGTCACTTCGGAGGGTTGAAATTACATTCTGTCACTTCGGCAACTTGAAATCGCCTCCTGCCGTTAGCAGTCACTTTGCGAACAATGGATACTGTATCCTGCTTTCTTTATGTTTTCGATGTAGTAATTGTTTGTGCTTATCATGTCATTGTCCGATGTCGTGATTGTTTCATGTACCATGCCATTGTGAGATGTAAAATTTCTTTATGTATTATGCACTCGATAAGGTATAAAACACGGGGACTGCCCGCTGCTCGGGGAGAATCGCTTACGAGACTCTGCACTCTGTGCCGGGCTGAGTACAGTGATCCTTCACAGCTTGTACTTGCTTTGTAACAAAGGATTTGTGTTTTTCTAAACACGTCAGTGTCTTGTTATTGCATCAAGTCAGTGAGGGTCTCCGAAAATGAACCTAACAGAACTACCCTTTCCCTAGCCACCCTCATACTTCTAATATACATATAAAATGAAAATGGATTCTCTTTAATCCTACTCCCTGAGGACACCATGTCTCCTTTTAGCCCTCCTAGTTCCTTGCTTAAGTTCTTTCCTGCTTCCTTTATAGATCCCTCAAGGGCCTTGTCTGATTTCATTTTCCTAAATCTTGCATATGCTTTCTTTCTGTTTTTGGATAAACTTTCAAAATCTCATCATCCAGGGTACTTGAATCTTGCCTTCCTTATCTTTCAGCCTAATAGGAACATGCTGGTCCTGAACTCTAATCAACAGGCCTTTAAAAGACTCCCACATGTCCGATATGGATATACCCTCAAATAGCCACGCCCAATCTTATTTCTCTAGTCACACATTGCATTTAACACTATTGTGAGTTGCAGTTATTATGTTGTTGAACGTAATCCTGCACAAACACACTTTCAACTGAGGAACTTCCTTAGTGAGGCAATTGAAATGAAGAAAACTTGCAACATGAATGTACGATAACAAGGTGTGGGGCTGGATGAACACAGCAGGCCAAGCAGCGTCAGAGGAGCAGGAAGGCTGACGTTTCGGGCCTAGACCCTTCTTCAGAAATGGGGGAGGGGAAGGGCGTTCTGAAATAAATAGGGAGAGAGAGGGAGGTGGATAGAAGATGGATAGAGGAGAGGATAGGTGGAGAGGAGGCAGACCAGTCAAAGAGGCGGGGATGGAGCCAGTAAAGGTGAGTGTAGGTGGGGGGGTAGGGAGGAGATAGGTCAGTCCAGGGAGGACGGACAGGTCAAGGGGGTGGGATGAGGCTAATAGGTAGGAGATGGGAGTGGGGCTTGAGGTGGGAGGAGGGGATAGGTGGGAGGAAGGACAGGTTAGGGAGGTGGAGATGAGCTGGGCTGGTTTTGGGATGCGGTTGGGGGAGGGGAGATTTTGAAGCTTGTGAAATCCACATTGATACCATTGGGCTGCAGGGTTCCCAGGCTGACTATGTGTTGCTGTTCCTGCAACCTTCGGGTGGCATCATTGTGGCATTGTAGGAGGCCCAGGATGGACATGTCGTCTGAGAAATGGGAGGGGGAGTTGAAATGGTTCGTGACTGGGAGGTGCAGTTGTTTGTTGTGAACTGAGCGCAGGTGTTCTGCAAAGCGGTCCCCAAGCCTCCGCTTGGTTTCCCCAATGTAGAGGAGGCCAAAACGGGAACAGCGGATGCAGTATACCACATTGGCAGATGTGCAGGTGAACATCTGCTTGATGTGGAAAGTCTTCTTGGGGCCTGGGATTGGGGTGAGGGAGGAGGTGTGGGGGCAGATGTAGCACTTCCTGCGGTTACAGGGAAAAGTGCCGGGTGTGGTGGGGCCGGAGGGGAGTGTGGAGCAGACGAGGGAGTCACGGAGAGAGTGGTCCCTCCGGAAAGCAGATAAGGGTAGGTCTTTGGTAGTGGGGTCGGATTGCAGATGGCGGAAGTGTTGGAGGATGATGCATTGGATCCGGAGGTTGGTGGGGTGGTACGTGAGGACGAGGGGGATTCTGTTTTGGTTGTTATTGCAGGGAGGGGGTTTGAGGGTTGAGCTGCGGGAAATGCGGGAGACACGGTTGAGGGCGTTCTCGACCACTGTTGCGGGGAGGTTGTGGTCCTTGAAAAACGAGGACATCTAAGATGTTCGGGAGTGGAATGCCTCATCCTGGGAGCAGACACGGCGGAGGCGAAGGAATTGGGAATAGGGGATGGCATTTTTGCAGGAAGGTGGGTGGGAGGTGGTGTATTCCAGGTAGCTGTGGGAGTCAGTGGGCTTGAAATGGACATCGGTTTCTAGGTGGTTACCCGAGATGGAGATAGAGAGGTCCAGGAAGGAGAGAGAAGTGTTGGAGATGGTCCAGGTGAACTTCAGGTTGGGGTGGAATGTGTTGGTGAAGTGGATGAACTGTTCGAGCTCCTCGTGGGAGCACGAGGCGCCGCCGATACAGTCATCAGTGTAATGGAGGAAGAGGTGGGGTTTAGGGCCAGTGTAGGTGCGGAAGAGGGATTGTTCCACGTAACCTACAAAGAGGCAGGCATAGCTTGGGCCCATGCGGGTACCCATGGCCACCCCCTTTGTCTGTAGGAAGTGGGAGGAATTGAAAGAGAAGTTGTTGAGGGTGAGGTGCTGTCCTTTGCAGTTATGTCCACTAGAGGGTGGGCTTGCCCATATTATGAACCAGAAACTAATTTTAACATCAGGTTTCAATCTCTCAGCCTTATTCTGAAGGCTAGATAGTAGTTAGAGCAGTAGAATCCACAGGAATTGCCTGGATAATTGAAGATTTTGATGAGCAGTT
Organism: Ginglymostoma cirratum; assembly: GCA_024137785.1. Classification (NCBI taxonomy): domain Eukaryota; kingdom Metazoa; phylum Chordata; class Chondrichthyes; order Orectolobiformes; family Ginglymostomatidae; genus Ginglymostoma; species Ginglymostoma cirratum. Next base: position 763,527 of record JAHRHZ010000159.1, on the reverse strand, counting down.
CCTCTGCATCTGGAACCCTCTTAAAGAATTAATTAATGTTGGAGAATTCAGTGTGTTCCACTTCTTGTAAGCCAATAGTTTCCAGGAAAAGTTGAACAACTAAAGACCTACACTAACTCCTGGATAACTATTAAGCTGACCCCAACTTACCTTTCACTCCCTAATGATTCCTTAAAGCCTTGGATCCCTGACACCTGAAGGATCATATGTTTTTATACCTGTGTTTTCAAAAACCATGGATTGAAATGATAAAGAGCTGTTTTAAAAACTCCTGTTTGAAAGGATGGGCGAGGTTTTGAAAGCAGATAACATGGCACCAACTACAGGCAATGTATAAACAATGGTCCAAACAAGTCATAATTGCAGTTTGAATTGCAGACGATTTGAAGATGAGGTGGGGAGTATTTCACGGATGCAACTGTGGCTGGCAAATAGGAGTTGATTGATCTATAGATTAGTGACCAGTTATCAATGACAGATACCATTTTGCCTGGCAACAATTGTGTGATTGGTTCTCAAGTAACTGAATAGCTTGGAGCTGGGAACACGTCACAGTGAGGGAGAAGTGTTCAGTTCTTCTCGTGTTCAGAGGTCGTCTCTCTGTTCTCTGCAGTTAAAATTAACTGTAAACCTAAAGAAAGCCAGTTTATCTTTCCTGCAGAAGTTGTTGTTAGTTGTGACTTTTAACTGATAAGTCAGAGACTTTTACAGGTGAACTGGCCAGCTTGTGTCTCTTACCAAGTGGAATCAACTGGAGAAAGATGATTGAAGCAATGTGCTGGTGAACAGGTGTGTCATAAGGATGATCTCAATGAAACAATCCTACCCATGTCACTTTACCCGTCCATTATCCTAGATACCTGCCCAGCATTACAATCACCACTCCCTTCCAACCAACCCTAAGAATTACCCACCTGTTACCCTACTTTTCTGGCACCGACCTACATGTCACCTTACCCATCTGGCACTCTAACGCCTTAATCAGCTGTCATCCTAACTCCATGCTCAACTAATGCACTAACTCTTTCACAGCAGATGTCAAAAGTGTCTGGCTGTACTGTTGGATATTGAAATTGGAGAGGAACAGCAGTCAGGGAGAGGTTGTTGAGCTCAGCAGAACTGGAGTTGGATTGTATTTGTTTCAATGCAAGAGGTATTAACAGATAAGAAGGGTGAACTTAGAGGCTGGATTAATACATGCAGTCATGATGTTGTTGCTATCGCAGAAACAAGGTTGAAAGAGGGACAGGATTAGCATCTTTACATTCCAAGATATTGATGTTTTAGATGAGACAGGAGGAAGCAAAAGACATGGGGGAATTGCATTACTGGGTGGGGAGCAGACCACAGCTGTGTTGAGGGAGAACACACTAGAGGGATCTTGCAGCAAGGTATTATGGGTAGAGCTCAGGAAGAGGAAGGGAGAAATCACAATGCTGGGATTGTACTACAGACCTCCCAGTCGCTGGGGGGAAATAGAGGAAGAGATATGTAGTGAGATTTTTGAAAGATGTGCAAATAACAGGGTTGTTGTGTTGGGTAACTTTTAACCTCACCTATATTGACTGGCACTCCCTTAGTGCTGGGGGTTTGGATGAGGAGCAGTTTGTTAGGTGTGTCCTTGAGGGTTTCTTTGAAACTGTATGTGGATAGTCCAACAAGGGAGGGGGGCCCATGCTAAACCTGGTCTTGGGAAATGAGCCCGGCCAGGTGATTGAAGTTTCACTGGGGGAGCATTTTGGAAATAGTGTCCATAATTCCTTAAATTTTTGGATATTTACGGATAAGGACAAGAGTAGACCACAGATGAAGGTGTTAAACTGGGGGAAGGCCAACTGTAACCAAATTAGGCAAGAATTCAAGAATGTGGATTCGGAGTGGCTGTTTGACGGTAAATCCACTTCTGACATTTGGGATAACAAGGTGTGGAACTGGATGAACACAGCAGGCCAAGCAGCATCACAGGAGCAGGAAAGCTTGACGTTTCAGGCCTAGACCTTTCATCAGAATCTCGGATTCTCCAGCATCTGCAGTACCTATTATCTCTGACACTTGGGAGCCTTTTTAAGGACCAGTTGATTAGAGTACAGGACAGGCATGGTCCTGAAAAATGAAGGACAGGAATGGCAGGATTTGGGAACATTGGATGACAGGAGAAATTATCATCTTCGTCAAAAAAGAATGAAGCACACCTGAGGTCTAGGCAACTAAAAACAGATGAAGTTATAGAAGAATATAGAGAAAATAGGAAGGAGCTCTAATGGGGAGTTAAGGGGGTTGAAAGGGGCTATGAAATGTCCTTGGCCAGCAGGGCTAAGGAGAATCCCAAGGCATTTTATACATATATTAGGATTAAGAGTGTAGCTAGGGAAAGAGTAGGCCCACTCAAGGAGAAAGGAGGGAGGCTATGTGTGGAGCCAAGGGAAATGGGTGAGATCCTTAATGAGTACTTTTACATCGGTATTCACCAAACAGAGGGATGCGACGGATGTTGAGGTTAGGGAAAGGTGTGTGAATGCTGTCAGGCAGGTCAACATAATGAAGGAGGAAGTGTTGGGTGTCCTGAAATATATTAAGATAGACAAGTCCCCAGGGCCAGACAGAATCTATCCCAGGATACTGTGGAAGGCAAGGGAGGAAGTAGCTAGGGCCTTAATAGATACTTTGGCCTCAGGCAAGGTTCCAGAGACCTGGAGAATGGCTAATGTTGTTCCTTTGTTTAAGAAGGGAAACCGAGATAATCCAGGTAACTACAGGCCAGTGAGTCTGAGCTCAGTGGTGGGGGAGATACTGAGACAGGATTTATTCACATTTGGAAGCAAATGGACTTATCAATGATAGGCAGCATGGGATTGTGTGGGGACGGTCATGTCTCACCAACTTGTTTGAATTTCTTGAGGTGACAAGAATGATTGAGGGAAGGGCTGTAGATGTTGTCTACATGGACTTCAGTAAGGCATTTGATGAGGTACCTCATGGCAGGCTGGTACAGAAGGTAGAGTCTCAAGGGATCTGGGATTTAATGGATACAAAACTGGCTTGGTCATAGAAGACAGAGTGGCAGTAGAAAGGTGCTTTTTGGAATGGAGATCAGTGACTAGTGGTGTTCTGCAAGGATCAGTGCTAGGACTTCTGTTTGGACTTCTATAAATGGTCTGGAGGTCTGCTTAGTAAGTTTGCAGATGACACCAAAATTGGCAGAGTTACAGATTGTGAGGAAGATTGTCGAAGAATACAGCAGGATGTAGATAGATTGCAGATTCGGGTAAAGAAATGGCAGGTGAAGGTTAACCACAAATGCGAGGTGGTGCATTGCGGAAGATCAAATTCAGGTACAAATTACACAAAACATGGCAGAACCCTTAGGAGCATTGACATACAAAGGGATCTGAATGTATAGGTCCACAGATCCCTCAAAGTAACAACACAGGTGGATAACGCGGTCAAGAAGACATGCAGCACACTTGCCTTCATCGGCCAGGGCATTGAATATAAAAGTTGACAAGTTATGTTACAGCTGTACAAAACTTTAGTTAGGCCACATTTGGAATATTGGATGCAATTCTGGTCACCAAACTATCAGAAGGATGTGGATGCTTTGGAGAGGGGCGCAGAGAAGGTCTACCAGGATGTTGCCTGGTCTACAGTGTTTTAGTTATGAGGAGATCTTGGATAATTGGGTCATTTTCACTGGAAAAATGGAAGCTGACGGAAAACCTGATAGAGGTTTGCAAAATTATGGAAAGCATAGATAGGATGGATAGTCACAGGCTTTTTCCCAAGGTGGAAAGATCAACTACAAGCAGGCACAAGTTCAAGGTGAGAGGAGGAAAGTTTAGGGGAGAAGTGCGGGGAAATAGTTCACATAGAGGGTGGTGGGTGCCTGAAACACTGCCAGTGGAGGTGGTGGAAGCAGGCATGTTAGTGTATCTTCATAGACACATGAACAGGAGGCAAACAGAGGGATAGAAACTGTGTATGGGCACTAAGTAGCAGGTCTAAATAAGGATTTGGAATTGGCACAGGCTTGGTGGGCTGATGGGCCTGTAATGTATTGTATCTTAGAACAGGGCACACTGACTGCTGCAAAACGGGATGTGGTTTGACATCCCCCAATGGACCTCTGGTGATTTCAGCTGCACTCTACATTTCTGAAGGAGCCTAGATTAGAATTTCTGGCTAGAAATTTGGAGGTCAGTGCTACTGAAAAGCACTATGAGCTGCCTAGCAATTAGACTCTGATTACCACTCTTTGCAATATCCAGGCCAGATGTTGTCTCTTGAAGACTGCATGTCATTGGTCCCAAAATTGGAAGATATGTCCACTAGCACTGACCCTAGTGGGGCAGGAGGTTCTGTCACCTCAGATCTGCTAGTCTCCAATCCCCGGAACATTTTTAAAGGGCACCCAGACAGCTCTTCACTGCCTGCAACCCATGCTATCACAACTTGTGCTGGTCAACTCATTGACCCTGGAAACTGACAGACACCACACATAAAGTGGCTTCACACATCAGTGATGCTTCTTAAGAGGTTCATCTAAGGTCATCTACGAGAGAAGAGATTCTTTGACATTGGGAAGGCAACAAGTGGCCATCTGACTGACTGTGGCAGCCTGGATTGAAGTCACTGCTGTGAGAAGCTCAAGGCTGCAGTACCACAAGAGAATGGTTGATATATTTCCATTCACCAGGGTAAGTGTTGCTGTTTGCTCAATGCTAACGCACACCCATAAGGCCATGAAGTATTACGACTTTGTCACTGTGGATGACTGGCACGCACACACACCCGAGCCTGGAGCTGGATCCCGATCGGCCTGAGGCCTGCACTTTAGCAATGAGTCTGTGTTTGGGTTTGGGAATAGGAGGCTTTCAGAGGGATCGTGACTTGGGGAGGAGGAGGAGGAGGAGACAAATCACAGCACAGGGAGGAGGCAATGAGGGTCGGATGGTGAATAGGGGAGCGAGTTAGGCCATGACAGTGAGGGGACAGTGATAGTCCGCTCCCCAGGTTGGTCAACCTAGTTTTTCAATCATTTAATTTCTAAAAGGATATCTCTTAAAATCATAGAATCACTATAGTGCAGAAAGAGGCCATTCAACCATCGAGAATGGGTACAGCTCAGAAGGAGGACATTTAGCCTGTTCAGCCGTCAATCTCTCCACAATCAAATTCTATTTAGTAACTTGAAAATAGCCCTGTCTCACAAAAGCCACATCCCACTCTCTCAGATTCTGAGGGAATCGCTCTCGCGATACTGATTTTGCATACATTACCATTGATAGCAATAAACATCTCCACATCTGAGGGCCCTCAGTTTTTCTGCTGGGCAAGGAGGAGTTATGATAATTGTCTGTAAATGAATTATAGTGCAGTGGCCTGGAGCATGGCATGGTCTCCCTACAAAATAAGCATATACATGCCATGTACAGGGTCCAGCCAAGATTTAGTAGGCAGCTTTAGAGGATGGGAGGACTATTCTATGAGGAGGGATTGGTTTGACTGGCCCTGTATCCACTAGATTTTGAAAAATATTGGGGGAGGGAGTTTGATTGAAATATAAAATATTCTAACACAACTGATCAGACTGGATACAGGGAGGATATTTCCCCTAGTTGGGGAATCGAGAACCAGGGGACGTGGTTTAAGCATACAGGATAAGCCATTTAGGACTGAGATGAGAAGATATTTCTCCACTTGGAGTCTGGTGAACCTGTGAAATTCTCTACCATATAAGGCTGTGGAGGCCGGATCACTGAGTATACTCAAGAAAGAGATTGATAAATTTTTAAATGTTAAAGGCATCAAGTATCATAGAATTGTACAATGTGGAAGCAGCCTGTTCGGCCCATCGAGTCCACACAGACCATCCCACCCTATCACCACAACCCCACATTTCCCAAGGCTAACCCACCTAGCCTGTACATCCCTGGATAGTATGAACAGTTTTAGCATGGCCGGTCCACCCAAACTGCATATCTTTGGAGTGTGAGAGGAAATCAGAGCACCCAGAGGAAACCCACGCAGACATGGGGAGAACACACAAAGACAGTCACCTGATGGTAGATTCGAAACCAGCTCCCTGGTGCTGTGAGGCAGCTGTGCTAACCACTGAGCTACTGTGTTGCCTATAGAGAGAAAGTGGGAAGATGTTGTGTTTTGAATTCTGCATTTCCATCTACCCCTGGTTAAACTTTGATTCCCCTGCCTAACAAGAACCTATCTACCTCTGCCTTAGAAATATATAAGGATGCCCCTTCCACTACCTTCTGGGACAGTTCCAAAGGCACACAACTAGGAGACGAAAAATATCCTCTCATCTAATTTTAAAACAGTGCCCCCTCATCCTGGATTGACCCAAAAAAGGAAGCACCTTGTCAAGACCATTTTGGATCTCATACACCCCTCACTCTTCTAAACCCTAGTGGATACAAGCCCAGTCTGTCCAGCCTTTCCTCACAGACAACATGCCCATTCCAGGTATTCGTCTAGTAAATCTCCTCTGAACTGTCTCCAACGCATTTACACCATTCCTTAAATCAGGAGACCAAAACTGCATGCAGTATTTGAGATGTGGTCTCATTAATGCACTGCACAACTGAAACATGATATGTTTACTTTCAGGTAATACTCTTAATTTTTTTTTCTTTCCTCCAAAGTGACATATCAGTAGAAGTCTGAATGTTGTTCAGGTTTTGCTGCATATGGACATGAACTGCTTCAGTATCTGAAGCCTTCACCTTCCAGAAAGATTATTGTGCCCTTCCCCCAACTTGCTCCCTGCCTATGCCTGAATTGTCAGAAAATCAGTCCACAATACATTGCGTTCCTTCATTCATTGAGGGTTAATACTGAAGGAACATTTCACAATTTGAGGTTCAGGGAGCGCCGCACTGTCAGAGGGTTGGCGCTGAGGGAGGATCAGCGCTGAGGAAGCGCCGCACTGTCGCAGGGTCGGTGTGAGGGAGCGCCGCACTGTCGCAGGGTCGGCGTGAGGGAGCGCCACACTGTCCGAGGGTGGGCGCTGAGGGGGTGCCGCACTGTCCGAGGGTCGGCGCTGAGGGGGCGCCGCCCTGTCGGAAGGTCGGCGCTGAGGGGGCGCCGCCCTGTCGGAGGGTCGGCGCAGAGGGAGTCCCGCACGGTCGGAGGGTCAGTACTGAGGGAGTACTGCCCTGTCGGAGGGTCAGTGCTGGGGGAGTACCGCCCTGTCGGAGGGTCAGTGATGGGGGAGCGCCGCACTGTCGGAGGGTCAGTGCTGGGGGAGCACTGCACTGTCCGAGGGTCAGTGTTGAGGGAGTCCTGCACTGTCGGAGGGTCAGTGCTGAGGGGGCGATGCCCTGTCGGAGGGTCAGTGCAGGGGGAGCACCGCACTGTCGGAGGGTCAGTGCTGGGGGAGCACTGCACTGTCGGAGGGTCAGTGCTGGGGGAGCACTGCACTGTCCGAGGGTCAGTGCTGAGGGAGTGCCGCACTGTCGGAGGGTCAGTGCTGAGGGAGAGCAGCACTGTCGGAGGGTCAGTGCTGGGGGAGAGCCGCACTGTCGGAGGGTCAATGCTGGGGGAGCACCGTACTGTCCGAGGGTCATTGCTGAGGGAGCGCTGCACTGTCGGAGGGTCTGTGCTGAGGGAGCGTCGCACTATCGGAGGGTCAGTGCTGGGGGGGCGCCGCCCTGTCGGAGGGACAGTGCTGAGGGTGTGTGCACTGTCGGAGGGTCAGTGCTGAGGGGGCGGGCACTGTCAGAGGGTCAGTGCTGGGGGGGCGCCGCCCTGTCGGAGGGTCAGTGCTGAGGGAGTGGGCACTGTCAGAGGGTCAGTGCTGAGGGAGTGGGCACTGTCGAGGGTCAGTGCTAAGGGAGCGGGCACAGTCGGAGGGTCAGTGTTGAGGGGGCGGGCACTGTCGGAGGGTCAGTGCTGAGGGACCGCGCACTGTCAGAGGGTCGGTGCTGAGGGAGTGGGCACTGTCAGAGGGTCAGTGCTGAGGGAGCGCCGCACTGTCAGAGGGTCAGTGATGGGGGAGCGCCGCACTGTCAGAGGGTCAGCGCAGAGGGGGCGCCGCACTGTCGGAGGGTCTGTGACGGGGGAGCACCGCACTGTCGGAGGGTCAGTGCTGAGGGAGCGCCGCACTGTCGGAGGGTCTATGCTGAGGGAGAGCCGCGCTGTCGGAGGGTCAGTGCTGAGGGGGAGCCGCACTGTCGGAGGGTCAGTGCTGAGGGAGCGCCGCACTGTCAGAGGGTCAGTGCTGAGTGAGCACCGCACTGTCCGAGGGTCAGTGCTGAGGGAGAGGCGCACTGTCGGAGGGTCAGTACTGAGGGAGCGCCGCACTGTTGGAGGGTCAGTACTGAGGGAGCGCCGCACTGTCGGAGGGTCAGTGTTGAGGGGGCGGGCACTGTCGGAGGGTCAGTGCTGGGGGACAGCCGCACTGTCGGAGGGTCAGTACTGAGGGAGCGCCGCACTGTCAGAGGGTCAGTGATGGGGGAGCGCCGCACTGTCAGAGGGTCAGCGCAGAGGGGGCGCCGCACTGTCGGAGGGTCAGTGATGGGGGAGCACCGCACTGTCGGAGGGTCAGTGCTGAGGGAGCGCCGCACTGTCGGAGGGTCTGTGCTGAGGGAGAGCCGCGCTGTCAGAGGGTCAGTGCTGAGGAGGAGCCGCGCTGTCAGAGGGTCAGTGCTGAGGGGCCACCGCACTGTCGGAGGGACAGTGCTGGGGGTGCGCCGCACTGTCCGAGGGTCAGTGCTGAGGGTTCACCGCCCAGTTGGAGGGTCAGTGCTGAGGGAGTGTGCACTGTCGGAGGGTCAGTGCTGAGGGGGCAGGCACTGTCGAAGGGTCAGTGCTGGGGGGGCGCCGCCCTATCGGAGGGACAGTGCTGGGGGGGCGCCGCACTGTCCAAGGGTCAGTGCTGGGGGAGCACTGCACTGTCCGAGGGTCAGTGCTGAGGGAGTGCCGCACTGTCGGAGGGTCAGTGTTGAGGGGGTGGGCACTGTCGGAGGGTCCGTGCTGAGGGAGCACTGTACTGTCGGAGGGTCAGTGCTGAGGGAGCGCCGCACTGTCGGAGGGTCAGTGCTGAGGGAGTGGCCACTGTCGGAGGGTCAGTGCTGAGGAAGCGCCGCACTGTCAGAGGGTCAGTGCTGAGGGAGCAGGCACTGTCGGAGGGTCAGTGCTGGGGGAGCACTGCACTGTCCGAGGGTCAGTGCTGAGTGAGCGCCGCACTGTCGGAGGGTCAGTGCTGAGAGAGCGCCGCACTGTCCGAAGGTCAGTGCTGTGGGAGTGTGCACTGTCGGAGGGTCAGTGCTGAGGGGGCACGCCCTGTGGGAGGGTCAGTGCTGGGGGTGCGCCGCACTGTCCGAGGGTCAGTGCTGAGGGAGCACCGCCCTGTTGGAGGGTCAGTGCTGAGGGAGTGTGCACTGTCGGAGGGTCAGTGCTGAGGGGGCAGGCACTGTCGAAGGGTCAGTGCTGGGGGGGGCGCCGCCCTGTCGGAGGGACAGTGCTGGGGGGGCGCCGCAATGTCCGAGGGTCAGTGCTGGGGGAGCACTGCACTGTCCGAGGGTCAGTGCTGAGGGAGTCCCGCACTGTCGGAGGGTCAGTGCTGAGGGTGCGACGCCCTGTCGGAGGGTCAGTGCAGGGGGAGCACCGCACTGTCGGAGGGTCAGTGCTGGGGGAGCACTGCAATGTCCGAGGGTCAGTGCTGAGGGAGTGCCGCACTGTCGGAGGGTCAGTGCCGAGGGAGCGCCGCACTGTTCGAGGGTCAGTGCTGAGGGAGCACCGCCCTGTCGGAGGGTCAGTGCTGAGGGAGTGTGCACTGTCGGAGGCACGTGCTGGGGGAGAGCCGCACTGTCGGAGGGTCAGTGCTGAGGGAGCACCGCCCTGTCGGAGGGTCAGTGCTGAGGGAGTGTGCACTGTCGGAGGGCCAGTTCTGAGGGGGCGCCGCCCTGTCGGAGGGTCAGTGCTGGGGGGGCGCCGCCCTGTCGGAGGGACAGTGCTGAGGGGGCGCCGCACTGTCAGAGGGTCACTGCTGAGGGAGCACCGCCCTGTCGGAGGGTCAGTGCTGGGGGGCCACCGCCCTGTCGG
>JAHRHZ010000159.1:717080-753455 GCA_024137785.1 Ginglymostoma cirratum | reverse complement strand
CCCTGTCGGAGGGTCAGTGCTGGGGGGCCACCGCCCTGTCGGAGGGTTGGTGCCGAAAGAGTATTGTATTGCTGTGGTAATATCACTTGATGCGTGAAATAAACAAAGGCCACTGTCCTCTGGGAAGAACTAAATCAGCTGATGATATATTTTGAAGTTATCTGTTTTCTGCAATTAATCTCATTCCTCGTATCCTAATCGGCATGCAGCTCTCAACTAACATTGCTGATAACTAATTAAATAATGTCTATTGTGATCTGTGGAATCTTGCTATGCTGAGATTGGTTGCTGTATTTTGTGTCGTACAGAGTGGTCGCACTTCAAAAAGTGATTGTTTCTAAAGCATGTTGGGACATGCTGAGGCTGTGAAATGCATTAAGTATGTGTAAATCTTCCTATATCAAACAGTTTTTTTGTTTTTCTGAAATTCAGATTCATTTAATAATCAAAGCTTCATGCAGCACAAAATGCCTTTGTCGTTCAGTTGGTGATTGCTAATTTCTGTTTGTGTTTCTTTTGTGCTTTGAGGATGTAGGAGAGCAAAATTTCCAACTTACTGCAAGTGACTACGACTTTAAATTGTCTCAGATTTCCCCTTGTTTCCTAACACTTCACTGTGGCGTCTAGTTTGTGAATTTCCTTTATAAATATGTAAAGCTTTTCCGAAAAATATGAAGCACCTGATCCCAGTCTGAGAGTTGGATTATACTGTTTTAGGAAAGATATTGGCTACTTCAATATTTCATGCTGCCAGCTGTTTTTAAACAGATGGTCACAAATTTAACTCTCAGTTCTCCAAGTTAATATTTTTAATTATATTGCTGTAATTCTTATTTTAACACAATTGTGAGAGTTGCTGGTAAATAAATAGAATAAGCAATGTGCTTGGCTCTCAAGCAGTAAACATCAAAGCAATACTGCACAGGAAAATATTGATGATTGTGTAAAAACTCAAAGGCCAAGAAGAGGAATGTCTCATTTTATTGTAGTGGAGAAAATTTTGGAATCCATTTTAGAAGATATAATAACTGAACTCTTGGAAAACCATGGCAGGATCAGACAGAGTCAGCATGGATTTATGATAGGGAAATCAAACCTGACAAGTCTGCCAGTGGATATGGTTTATTTGGGCTTTGAGAAGGCTTTCGATAAAGTCCCCCATACGAGATATGTGTGTAAAATTAAGCGCTTGGGATTGGGCGTAGTGTATTGAAATGGACGGAAAATTGTTAGCAAACAGAAAACAAAGACTATGGGTTTTTTCTAAATGACATACAGTGACTAGGTGGGTACCGCAGGGATCGGTGCTTGGACCCCAGCTATTGACAATAATATATTAATGATTTAGATGAGGGAACTAAATGTGATATCTCTAAATTTGCAGATGGTACAAAGCTGGGTGGGAGAATGAACTGTAGGGAGAATGTGGAGATGCTTCAGTGTGATCTGGACAAGCTCAGCAAATACATGACAGATGCAGTGTAATGTGGTTAAAGATGAGGTTACCACTTTGGGACCAAAAACAGGAAAGTAGATTATTATTTCTGTGCCTGTTAGTCAAGAGGGCAATGGGAATGTGAAATGAGACCTGGGTGTCCTTGTACATCAGTCACTGAAGATAAGTACACAGGAGCAGCACCTGATCAAGGAGGCAAATGTTATGTTGGCCATCAAAGAACATAGAACATTGGACAGTTAGGGCCCTTCAGCCCACGATGTTGTGTTGACCTATTATCCTGCTAAGATCAATCTACTCTGCATACCCTACATTTTACCCTCCATGTGCCTATCCAAGAGTCGCTTAAAAGTCTCTAAAGTATTTGACTCCACTACCACTGCCAGCAGCGCATTCCACATGCCCACCACTCTCTTTGTGAAGAACCTACCTCTGACATCTCCCCTATACCTTCCTCCAATCACCTTAAAATTATGCCCCTTCGTAACAGTCATTCTGCACTGGGAAAAAGTCTCTGGCTATCCACTCTATCTATGCCTCTCATCATCTTGTACGCCTCTATCAAGTCACCTCTCGTCCTTCTTCGCTCCAATGAGAAAAGCCCTAGCTCCCTCAACCTTTCCTCACAAGACCTGCCCTTCAGTCCAGGCAGCATCCTGTTAAATCTCCTCTGCACCCTCTCTAAAGCTTCCACATCTTTCATATAATGGAGTGACCAGAACTGAACACAATATTCCAAGTGTGGTCTAACCAGAGTTTTATAGAGCTGCAGCATAACCCAACAGCTCTTAAACTCAATTCCCCTGCCAATGAAAGCCAACAGACCATACGCCTTCTTTACAACGCTATCAACTTGGGTAGCAACTTTGAGGGATCTATGGACATGGACCTCAAGATCCCTCTGTTCCTCCATGCTGTCGAGAATCCTGCCGTTAACCCTGTATTCTGCATTCAAATTCGACCTTCTAAAATGAACCACTTCACACTTTTCTGGGTTGAATTCCATCTGACACTACTTTGCCCAGCTCTGCATCCTGTCAATGTCCCATTACAACCTACAATGGCCCTCCATGCTGTCCACAGGCTTATCTGAGTATGGATATTTTTGTTATTGATGGGGTGAAGTGAAGGTTTACCAGACTGATTCCTAAGATGGCAGGACTGACATGAGAAGAGATTGCATCGGTTAGGATTATATTTCATAGAATCATAAAACCCCTACAGTGGGAAAGGAGCCCATTCGGCCCATCAGAGTTTCCCACCCAGACTAAGAAGGAGTTAGATATAGCACCTGGGGCTGGATATGGGGAAAAGCAGGAACAGGTTATAGAATGATCAGCCATGATAATAATGAATGGCAGATCAGGCTCGAAGGGCTAAATGGCCTACTCCTGCTCCTAGTTTCTATGTTTCTAAGGCCACTGATGGCTTGTATAAAAATGGTAGATCATGGTATTAGAATTCTAGCTAAATTTAATGAAGTAGCAGAGACAAGACAGATTGTCATGTGACTGTAATGGCGAGTGAGCTGCACTAAACATCAAATGTGAAAAAAATTCAGGAGTTATCCACTGGTGATTATGGGAGGAAAAGAAGATCACAATGAGATTACTGGCTGTTCACTGAGACAGTCGAGTCAGTAACAGTTACAGCAAACAAGGTCTAGCTGAAGTGTGATGCCAAGCACCATTATACTGATATATGTTAGATACAGGCATCCCATATAATCAGTCTTTAGTCTTACTGTGGAAAGAAAAACTCAGAATATTGAATTGCATGAATATTTGTGCTCAGAGGCATGCACACACCTCCTCCATCTGTGCAGAAATTTCTCCAGTTGCAGAGGAGATACCGTTAAGCTGGTTTGCAGAGTCGATTTCCAAAACAAAATTAAGTGAGAACATAACTCCTAGAGATTTGTTCATTTTGCTGAATTTCCAGGATCCAATCAGGGAAGAGTCGGTATTCATTAGTTCTTCTATTTCCACCTAAGTTGCTATCAGAGACCAGTGTCACTTTGAGCTAATAGCACAATATTCTTATCAAAATTGAAGCTGAAGATGCTGGAAATCAGAAACAAAAACAGAAATTCCTGGTAAACCTCAGCAGGTCTGGCAGCGTCTGTGGAGAGAAATCAGACTAACGTTTCAGGTCCAAATGACCCTTCCTCAGAAGCTAAGCAAACAGAGTATTTGCTTGGAATTAAGCCGGTAGTTCACATCTGATTGCGGAAATCCTTTGTGTGTCTGCAAATCTCTCCATGAGACCCTTTACTCTGAAGGACAACCTTCTCTCCATCCTGACAGGGACAAATCGACTGCTCAAGGTTTACTTCTCAATGCCCTCTCTCACCATCGCCACTTGTACTCGGAGGCCCCTGCTTGACACTTGCCGTCTCAGAAACTATACGTACTACACAGTGACCAATTACTAAGCTGTTCTGTGATTAGCATCATTTTGTTTTGCACCTTGATAGTGAGAATATTTGAGCCTACATTACTGGCAGCATTTTCTCATTGCATCACCGACCTGGATAAATGATAAGGGTTGGAGTGATATCCAGCATTTGTTCAAGAAGACCCTCTCTGCCAATTACATCAGTACTGGACCGTTCCTAAAGATCCAGGCTCTTGTTGCAGATCACCCATGTGGGGTCTAGATTGGTCAGATCTGTACGGGTCCCATGATTGGCACATTTGTTGTTTCTGTTTCTACCTTACAACAGCTCCTCCCTGCACATTTTCCCAGTGTCTCCCAGGAGTAGAATACACCTCCTGGATTCACAACACACAGGTCACTCCAGGACTCCCCCCAACTATCTCACTCCACTTTACTCAAGCTGCCACATAGCGACGCTTCAGGATCTGCAAACCCACTGAGAGAACTGCTGCCTCTACATCATCCGTCAGAGTCCTAGCCTCAATCAACTCCCCTCCTGCTGTGAACCACTTCCAACAACATCAGTGTGGGCTCCCATGTCTAGCTGGTTCATGACTCTGTAGGGTTCAGGTACTACATGTCCTGTATTTTGGTCCACTTTTGATATTCTGATTTTGCTGGTATACCATTGTGTTGATTGGAAGGTCAATGCTGTTCATCTTGCAATTGGTCAATGTTTTTCTTCTCAGGATTTCTCTGCCTTTTGGACACCATCTCGAATGCTTGGCTTGGCCTTGCACAACGTTTGGTTGTCCACTCATTTACTTGGCCATCTCCAGTCGTACGTGTGGTGAGTGCGAGGAGGTGGTCCACAAGAAGGATGGGGCCCTGTCCAAAGGAGAGATCATGTGAACAGGAAAACAGCCTGTGAATGAGCATGTGGTGCTGTTATAAACATGAACAAGCTCCAGAAAAACTTGGATCACTTTTGCTTACTGTCAGGAGGCAAGGTGCACAGATGATCATGCAGCATACAGTTGAATTGTTCACATTTTCCATTACCCTCTAGATGATATAGAGTGATGCAACTCTTGGTAATGCCATAAATCTTGCAAAGCTGTTGTGGGATCTTACTGTCTCTTGTGCACTGTGGATCCAGTGTGGAACACTGAAATGGACAAGACAATCACATACTGACACTTTGGCCTGTGTGTCACAGGTGGGAATGGCCTACATGAACTTGCCGAAGACATCAGAGAGTACGAGGACATGATCAGTCCTGTTACTACTGGGGTCATGCACAGTGAAATCTATTGCAAGAACCTCTAGAGGTCTCTTGGTGACCCAAGGATTCAATGCTGAGGTGAAGTCACTTCCCTGCTTTTCCCTGTGACAGTCACCGTCATCAGCAACCATCCTGGGCCAGGAATACCGCTGTTTGGTCAAGGCAGTAGCTTTCACCATCACCTGATGTCCTGTTTGATCATGAACTGCTACCAACACTTGACATTTGAAGCTGTCAGGTACAGTAAGTTGTTTCATTTCTTTCTCCTTGCCATTTTCTTCACAGTCCCTCAAGGTCAAGGATGATGTGTGTGGAAAGTGATGATCTGTAGTGGCTGTCACTCCTGGAACTGTAGACTCTGCCCGAGGAGGGGCAGGTGGTGTTTGAGGAGGCAGGTGAGTGGAACACACTCTCCGGATTCTGTGCACTCTGTCCACTGCCTGTGCTCGGCTGTCACATGCTGCCCTCCATGACATTCACTGTGATTGGAACCTACACGGATGCTTCCTCTCCAGTTCATATATTCTGGGACAAACGATTTCCATGTGTCGGGGATGTTGCATTTGTTTAGAGAAACTTTCGTGGTGTTCTTGTAGCATTTAATCTGCCCTCTGAGGATCTTGGAATATAGCACTTGACTAGGGAGTCTTGGGTTGGGCATGAGGACAATGTGGCCCACCCATCACAGCTGGTCATGTGTGACCAGAGCCTTGATCAAGGGAAATATTGACTTGAGAGAAGATGCTAACATTGGTATGCTTATCCTTCGCATAATCCTGTGAAGGATTTTGTGAAGGCAGGGCTGGTGATAACTTTGCAGGAATTTGAGGTGTCTGCCGTGTACATGGTCCATGTTTCTGAAGCACATAGAAGGGTGGGGACTATGGCTGCTCTGTAGATCATGAGTTTGGTGCTGGGTTTGAGTCTTAGACTTTGAACACTCCACTTCTCACGTGTCTGAAGCCTGTACTGGCACATTAGAGTCAATGCTGGATTTCATCGTCAATGTCTGCTTACACTGAGAGGAAATTTCTGAGGTATGGTAAATGATCCATGTTGTCCAGGGGCTTGCCACGGATTTTGACGGTCATGTTATGCAGCCAGCATGGGTTAGTAGAGAATCTTTGTTTTCCGGATGATTAGTCCAAGGCCCATTCTTTCATACAGCTCAGTGACTGCATCGCCGATGGTTTGTAGCTCGGTCTGTGAGTGTATGCAGGTGTTGACTGCATACTGAAGCCCTGACAAAAGTTGGGGTAGTCATGATTTTGGCCTGGAGGCATTGAGGGATGAACATTTTCCCATTCATCCTGTAGATTAGCTCCACTCTGGCAGGGAGCTTCAAGGAGAAGGGGTGGAGTGTTGCAGTGAGGAAGATGGAGAAAGCAGTAACAGAATCCTGCCTGACTCCAGTTTGCAGTCGTATTGAGACTATGGTGGATCTGTCATTAAGGAACACAGTTTGCATGTCATCTTGTGGTCGGTGGAGAATGGTGATGGATTTCTGCAGGGAGTGGACTTTGAGGGGGATATTCCACAATCCCTCAATGCTGATACAGCTGAAGGCCTTCACCGTGAACCAGCCAATAGAGGATTTGCTCTCTTGTCATCTTCCAGCATCTCAACAGTTTCCATGGACTACCCCATCAGCTAGCTTTGGGTTGGTGGATGATCATTTTTCCAATTATACTGCAGTCTAATGATGCCCACTTCAACCAGCTGAAACTGTCTGAAGCTGTCAGTCGAGATAAATGGCACAGGTGAAACCTGGCACTACCTGTCTGGACCTGGTTTGAATCTCACTCCGAAGTGCATGAGAGACACTCCACTGTATGTTAGTCTGAATGTCACAGGGAATCATGGTCAGAAGCTGCCTTTGACTTGAGGCTTGATCCACATGCCCCTCCAGGCTGATGAGGCGCTCTCTGCTGTGGTTAGCCTCCCAAATAAGGGCGTCTGCATTTACATTATTACTACACCACTTGCTCCTCCAGGTCAAAGGAAAATAAAGTCACTGGATGAGTGATTCAGGAACCCCACACTATTTCTCCAGGGTCATGGGTTGAATCCCACCATGGTGAAGTTTGAACTCCTAACAAATCTGGAATTAAAGGTCAGCCTAATGGTGATTATGTAACCATCATCGCTTGTCATAAAAACCAAGCTGGTTCATGGAAGTCCTTTAGGGATGGAAATCTGCCATCCTTGACTGTTCATCTTCACAAACTGACCATCTGTATGAGTACACTGTCCTTTTCTCACACTGTGATGAGGACAATTCCCTGCCAGTGGGATCTCTTTAAGGTCTTTACCCCAGGGTGGGTCCAAAACTGGAGAGCATAGGTTTAAGGGGGAAATGATATGAAAGGGACCTGGGGACAACTTTTTCACACAGAGGGTGTTGCGTGTATGATATGAGCTGCCAGAGGAAGTGGTGGAGGCTGGTGCAATTACAACATTTAAAAGGCATCTGCATGGGTTTATGAATAGGAAGGGTTTAGAGGGGTATGGGCCAAATGTTGGCAAATAGGACCAGATTAATTTAGGATATTTGGTGGGCATGGACAAGTTGGACTGAAGGTCTGTTTCCATGCTGTACATCTTTATGACTTATGGCATGTGAGGCCTGATGTTAACCAATTTGAGCTTTCAAGAACAGCGATGGCGTGATAAGTAAAACAACAGCCTGATTTCATGCTACTCAAACACTTTTAGGGTCCCTTACAAATCGATGCACCTTGAACATGGAGTGAGATCAAAGAATTCTGTGCCCCTCATGTTGTAATACTCATAATAGTTACCAGACATGCTTTCTAAGGACATCAGCATATCCCTTAATAGCATATCCCTCTCAACCCGATCACCAGGGTCTCCTTAACGTCCTTCCTACCTCCCACTGGACTATTGATCAGTTCACAGACTGCCAGAAATCACAGGCTATGAAAAGTATGACTGAGAACAGTTAGGGAGAGCTCAATGTAGCCATGAGAGGGGAGCCTAACCCCTAGCAAGTAGAGATTTGGAAGAGGGAAAAGACATTAATCAGCTCACATCTTCAACAAGATGCTTTTAGAAGAACAGGTGATTAACAGATGACACTCCTGCTTCTGATGGCTCTACCTTTGCAAGTTTTGTGCTCACTTTGGGCTAAGCTAGAAGTGGATGGACACCCCATATAGTTTAAATTAGACACAACTTGGTGTTATAGTCGTATCAAATCAACTAAATGGCTCAAATAAACTAAATTACAGCTATATTTCATTCAATTACAGGGTCCGGAGGAAGTTAAAGTTAAAAACCAGCTTATGGCAAATTATTAAGGTCAAGAAGTTCTGGGAATGATTTCTGTCATTCTGAAGCAAGAACATTCTCTGTTAAGTAGAAATGCAAGCTCAGAACTGAGATGAATCTGTAAGGTTGATGAGATTGAGGCTGAGCAAACAAAGGGATTTTGAAGTGAGTTTTCAGATTGTTCTCCATAGTTGGGAAATTAAATTCCGAGTATCAAAACATCCTGCAGGTTGATGCTGAGCCACTCTGCTTATTTATACTATGGTAAGTTCCTCACCCACTCTTACATAAAGTTAAATCCAAAATAGAAACGTTGCACCAATGAGGGGTTAGTACAATGGTCACCATGGCAACATGATTGTATTCTGTCAGGATTTACATGGATTTAACACTATTAAACAAAGCAGTCAAACGTGAGAACCATCTAATGGCTTCATTGGATGAAAGCTGAGCAAAACTAGCTGAGAGTATCCTATTTACCCAATTGGATGCTAACAGTGGACTTTGGCAATTACCCCGAATGAAGAACACCCTTTGAATGCTATTGTTTTTACAGATAGCCTTTTTGGATCGCATCAGTCAGACATCAGAGGACCATGGCCGACAGAGTCATGAAGTCATACAGCATGGAAATACACCCTTTAGCCCAACTCATCCATACTGACCAGGTTTCCTAAACTGAACTAGTCCTATTTGCATGCATTTGGCCCATATCCCTCTAAACGTTTCCCATCCATGTACCTGTCCAAATGTCTTTTAAATGTTATAATTGTACCCACCTCTACCACTCCATCTGGCAGCTCATTCCATATACACTCTGCACTCTGTGTGGAAAAAGTTGACCATCATATCCCTTTTAAATCTTTGTCCTCTCATCTCAAACCCATACTCTCTGGTTTTGGACTCCGTACCCTAGAGAAAAGACCTTGGACATGCACTTTATCTGTGCCTCTCATGATTTTATAAACCTCTTTAAGGTCACCCCTCAACCTCCAGGGAAAAAAGCCTCAGCCTATCTAGTCTCTCCTTATAACTCAAATCTTTCAGTCATGGTAACATGCTTGAAAGTCTTTTTGTATCCTTTCTAGTTTAATGACATGTTTAATAACATCGGGTGGCACGGTGGCTCAGTGATTAGCACTGCTGCCTCACAGCGCCAGGGACCCGGGTTTGATTCCACCCTTGGGTGACTGTCTGTGTGGAGTTTGCACATTCTCCCCGTGTCTGCATGGGTTTCCTCCCACAGTCCAAAGATATGTGGATTAGGTAGATTGGCCACGCTAAATTGCCCATAGTGTCAGGGATATGCAGGTTAGGTGGGTTAGCCTTGGGAAATATAGGGATGGGGCGGGTCTGAGGAGGGATGTTAATTGGAGGGTTGGTGTGGACACAATGGACTGAATGGCCTGCTTCCACACTGTAGGGAATCTATGATTCCAATAGCAGGGCGACCAG
The DNA here is from genome assembly GCA_024137785.1 of Ginglymostoma cirratum. Taxonomy (NCBI): domain Eukaryota; kingdom Metazoa; phylum Chordata; class Chondrichthyes; order Orectolobiformes; family Ginglymostomatidae; genus Ginglymostoma; species Ginglymostoma cirratum. Next base: position 743,589 of record JAHRHZ010000159.1, on the reverse strand, counting down.
CATTGTCTGCAGTACTCCAAATGCAGCCTTAGCAACGTCTTATACAGCTGCAACATGATGTCCCAACTCCGATATTCTAGTGGTCTGACTGATGAAGGTGACCAGCCAAATGCCTTCTTCACCACCCTATCACGTGTGCTATCACTTTCAAGCAACTATGTACCAGCAACCCTAGGTGTCTCTGTTCAACCACATTCCTCAGGGTAATGCCATTAACTGTGTAAGTTCTGCCCTGGTTTGTCTTATCAAAATGCCACACCTTACATTTATCTAAATTAAACTTCACCTGTCATTCCTCGGTCCACCGGCCCAGATGATCGAGACCCATTGTACCTTTAGGTAACCTTCTCCACTGTCCACTACACCACTAATTTTGGTGTCATCTGCAAACTTACTAACCACGCCTCCTATATTCACATCCAAATGATTTATATAAATGATGAACAACAGTGGACACAGCAGCGATCATTGTGGCACACAGCTAGTCATAAGCCTCCAGTAAGGCCAACAACCTCTACCACCACCCTCTGTCTCCTAACGTCAATGCCAATTTTGTATCCATTTGCCTGGCTATCCCTGGATTGCATGTGACCTAATCTGACTAATCAATCTACCATGCAGTATCTTATCAAAGGCCTTGCTAAAGTCCATGTCAACAATGTCTAATGCTCCGCCTTCATCTACCTTCTTGGTCATGTCTTTAAAAAGCTTGATAAAATTTGTGAGACACGATTTCCCATGCACAAAGCCATGCTGACTATCCCTAATTAGTCCTTGCCTTTCCAAATACCTGTCCCTCAGAATCCCCTCCAACAACTTACCCAGCACTGACGTCAGGCTCACCAGTCTGTAGCTCCCTGGCTTTTCTTAAATAGTAGCACATTAGCCATCCTCCAGTCTTCCGGCACCCCACTCTAGTTGTCCATTATACAAATATCCCTGTTAGGGGGCTCTGCAATTTCTTCCCTAGCTTCCCATGATGTCCTGGGAATTTTTATACCTTTAGGCACTTTAAGATCTCCAGTATCTCTTCTTCTATAAAGTGGATTATTTTCAAGACATCACTATTTCCCCAAGTTCCCTAGCTTCCATGACCTTTTCCACAGTAAATGCTGACCCTAAATACTTGTTCAGCATCCCACCCATTTCCTATGGTTCCACACCTGAATGGGCTCGTTGATCTTTAAGGGACCCTATTCTCTCCCTAGAATCTTTTTGGATTCTCCTTAATCTTATCTCCCAAAGCTATCTCATGTCCCCATTTTGCCTTCCTGATTTCCCTTGTAAGTGTACTCCTACACCCCTTATACTCCTCAAGGGATTCACTTGACATATTCCTCCTCCTTTTCTTCACTCAATATCTCTAGTCATCCAGTGTTCCCTACTCCTGCCAACCTTGCCTTTCACACTAACAGGAACATGCTGTCCCTGAATTCTCATTATCTCACTTATGAAAACCTCCCACTTGCGAAACAGCCCTTTATTTATGAACAGCCTTCCCCAGTCAACTTTTGATAGTTTCTGTCTAATTCTATCAAAATTGGCCTTGCCCCAATTTAGAACTTTAATTTGTACACCAGGCCTATCCTTGTCCATAACTGTTTTAAAACTATTAAATTATGGTCACTGGTCCCAAATTACTCCCCATGAACACCTCAGTCACTTGCCCTGCCTTATTTCCCAAGAGGAGATTGAGTTCTATCCCTTCTATGGTAGGGCCATCTACGTATAGATTGAGAAAATTTTCTTGAACACATTTAACACATACCTCACGATCCAATCTCTTAACACTATGGCAGTCCCAGTCTATGTTTGGAAAATTAAAATCTCCAACTATTACAACCCTATTATTTCTACTGCTGCCTGCGAACTCCAATGTATTTGCTCCTCAATTTCCCGCTGACTATTGAGGGTCCCATAATCCAATGCCTTCAAAGTGGTAGCCCCTTCTTATTTCTTAATTCCATCCATATAGCTTCAATAGATGATTCCCCCAGGAATATCATCACTAGGTACGACCGTGATGTTTTCCCTAGCCAAAAGCACCATTCTCCCTCCACTCTTGCCTCCCCTTCTATCCTTGTATAGCATCTATACCTGAAACATTGAGCTGCCATGTTTGTAATAACTGTGATATCCCAGTGCTCAGATGACCCAAAAACACAACAAATATGAGAAAGCACCTCAAGACTTTTCACATAAGGACATTCTGATCAAACATTTGCAAATCAAGCCAAACATGATTTGACGCATTGTGATCAAACAATAGAAAGATGCATGCGGTGGCAGTGAAGGGGATGTTACCTGCCATCACATGACCAACAGGAAAACAGCACAACATTTTAAAGTGATTCTCAATAATAATTTTAAATCAAATTTCTTTGGCTGCAATGCAGGAGATATTGAGGAGTTTTGCCCCTGTCGGTGCTGCACAGTTCTCTGAATGTGCTGTGTTTAGTTGGACGTTTTCCAATTGGTTGATCAGCCTGATTCCTAGAATCAGTTTGAAATATTGCGGACAGTTGGACATTTGCATATTCAGCACCTGACACCCACCCACGCCCATGTCTCAGCAGGGGTCACTGGCAAACAACCAGGAGCGGGATTCCTGGCAGGTGTTGCCCCTTTCTTGTCCAAAGGCATTGAGGTTATTTAGACTGTGTTGCCTTTTTTGTTCGTTGTATTGTATTATCCTGTCAAAATCCTGGTAATGAATACCAGTGCGGTTTTCTCAGTCTCACTGTCAGCACTGATCTGGAATTAAACTGGCTAATTGAAGCTGTGGACCCCAATATCCCAGAAATCATGTTTATCACAATTTCTATCTGGGGGAGGGGGAATGCTAAAGTACCTTCAATATTTTTGCACATAGCTGATGAAGTTTGTGATTACACAGAACTATGGCTTTGTGTTTTTAAAATCTACCAAGCTCCCAGTCACTAGGGAGTTGGAGATATGTTAGGAAGTGAGAATTCTCCTGCACAATATTTTCATTTTCTTCCTGTAATACTTTTTGGAAGTTTGTTTATAATGTGTTTTTAAAGCACTGTTTCGCTGCGATTTTAAATATGGAATGAAGGCACTCTCAAAACTCTACTGGCTCAATTAACAACATTCTGAGCAGCTTAATCAAAAACAGGGTTTCTTTGCTGACAAGTAGGTGCAGTAATAATTCCGGATATAAACACTAAATTGCTGCTGCTCACGGAAAGCTGAGCGCACAGAATGGAGAAGGCGTATGGAGCAGTGCTATAGAATAACAATGCAAACTTACAGAACAGTAATCAGGTCCAATAAATGTTAGCAGCTGAGAACTGAGAGTTGCCTGTGACATGAAGAATGTTTGCAGTTCTCTGAATGAGGGTGTCTGCGGCTAGACTACATTGAAAACAGTCTGCAATCCTGTTTCCAGACAGTTTTAGCTCTCTGGAGTAATTTAGCAGGAATGGTAATTACAAACCCCCTTTTGTTTTGTTCCTGAGTGACTGTCTGTGGACCTCAGCACATGCTGTGTGCCAAAACTGCCTGTCAGCCTGAAGCAGCTTTGGAGTGCACAAAGAACAGCCAAGACACTGGCAAAGCTTTCACTTTGCTTTCTCCCATGTCTGTGATATTCAAACACTCTGAGAGTTAGTATTGTTTTATGTATAATTTCAACAACTGACCTGGAATTGTGACTGCAAATGTTGAAGATGTTAATGTGTCTTTTTTTGTTGGGTTTTGAAGCCGGATTTAGAAATAATTACCAAAATCTCTGAAGATCTATCTCACAATAACTGATGCCAGTCTTTATCAATAGATTAGTAATGCTTATTGAGTCTGCAAAGGCATTGCACTCTATGCACAAAGATAACTTTAGCTAACAGATTAAACTTTACAGACCTGTACTTTAGATATTAAAGCTGATGCATCTTAACAGTTGGAAGTGAATGTTTATTTCCTACATGCCAGATTATATAACTGAATAGAACAGCATTTGTACTTTGAATGTTCAGACTTTTGGTGTCTCTTCTTCCAAACAAAAGTTATGTCGTGGGTCCAGTAGCTTCATGATTTTATTATTGCACAGGGAATATAGAAACTGGGACAAATGACCCAACCGCGAATGTTTGTGCCATGATCTGAGCTGGTGGGTGAATGTTAGCTAGAAAGAAGGTACTTTATCCTTAAAACGCTCTTCCGCTTTTGACCTTTTACGTTAGGTGGCAGGAACCATTGGAGTACTCATGAACGATAGGACACTAAGAAGCTCAGAGGAACCAAGGGATCTTGGGGTGCATGCCCACGAATCCCTGAAGGCAGCATGACAGGTTAAAAGGTAATTAAGAAGGTATGTAGAACACTTCCCTTTATTAGTCAGACATAGATTATAAGAGCTGAGAAGTTATATTGGAGCTGTAAGGGACTTCAGTTTCTGCAGTTGGAGTACTGTATGCAGCACTGGTCACTACGCTATAGAAAGGATGTAATTGTGCTGGAGAGAATGCAGAGGAGATTCACCAGGATGTTGCCTGGGATGGAGCACTTTGGCTCTGAAGAAAGGTACACTTTTAAGGCAGAAGACACAAGGTTTTAGAGGGAATTTGAAGAAGAAGACTTTCACTCAGAGAATGGTGAAAATCTCAAATCCTGGAAGGGGAATTGAGGTGGGTAACCTCATTATCTTTAAAACGTCTGTTGATGAGCATTTGATATATCATAATGAAGTTAGAGTTCTGAGGAAGGGTCACCGAAACATTAACTCTGTTTTTTCCTTCACAGATGCTGCCAGACCTGCTGAGCTTTTCCAGCTATTTCTGTTTTGTTTCCTGATTTACAGCATCCACAGTTCTTTCATTTTTTATTTGATATATCATAATGTTCAAGGCTGAGAGCTGGAAAGTGGGACTAGTGTGGATTTAGAGTAGTATTGATGGTACAGACTTGATGGGCTGAAGGGCCTCTTCTGTATTGTATGATTCTATGAGCACATGGCTATTTGAAAGTATCAAAATAAAAGAGGAGGATCGGGGTCAGAGGGGAAAGCAAGACTTCCCCAGTCACTCCGTTAACAGGTTTTATTTTCATGGTGGCTTTCAGGTGGATAAGGTGCGGTTAGACAGTTAAATACCATTGTTCAGCTTGGCCTTGGTAGTGCCAGAAATCACTGGATATTCTAAGAGTGGTAGGCTGAGGGGGGGGGGGTGGAATTCGTGGAGATATCTGCCTTGTCCTCCTGTTGTAAGAGACCTTCTGCAAAAGCCAGTTACAGGTGGTCAGTGGGTGGGTGATGGGCATCTAGAAGCATAACTAAGTTTGCTTTAATATTCAAAGAGGTCATGGCTGATAATTTACCTCAACCTCACTATCCTCCACTATCTCCTTATCCCTTAACGAAGTTAGTCTTCAGAAACTTATTGATTTCTGTCTTGAATGTGCTCAGTAATTGAATTTTCAAAGCCCTCTGGTGATTTCAGAAATTCACCACCATGTAAATGAAGAAATTCTTCTTTATCTCAGTCTTAAATGGCCTGTGCCCCCTGGTTCATGACTCATCAGTCCGGGGATCTATCTGATTCATGTCCTACCCTGTCACATACTGTAAGAATTCCACAAGTTTCAATGAGACCACCTCTCATTCTCCTACCATCTGTGCAGAGAATACAGACCCAGTCTCCTCTACTTTCTCTCATAAAACAATCCTTGCACCACAGGGATTAGTCAGATGAAGCTCAGTTGCACTCCAACTATGACAAGTATATTCCTCCTTAGGTAAGGAGACCAAAACTGCACACAATATCTAGGTGTGGTCTCGCTAAGTGTACAATTGCAGCAAGACATCTTTACTCCTGAACTCCAGTACCCTTGTGCTGTAGACCAATTGACCATGTGCATTTCTAATTGCTTGCTGTACCCATATGCTAACCTTTATGATTTAAGCACAAGGAGGTAACATTTTTAACTCTATTGGAGTTTTGAAGAATGAAAGGTGATCTTATTGAAACATACAAGATCTTGAAACTTGACACGATGGGTAACTGGAGGATAATTCTTCTTGTGAAGGCGACTACAACTAAGGGCTGCCATTTAAGAATAAGTGATCTTCCTTGGAAGACAGAGATGAGGAGAATTTATTTCACTATGAGGGTCATTATAGAATTCTCTTCCCTAACAGGTAGTGGAGGCTGAGTCTTTCCAATTCAGACTTGAAAAATTGTACACATTTTTGATAGATGAGGGAGTTGAAGGTTATTGGCAGGGGCAGATAAGGAAATGGAGCAGTTACCACAGCCAGATTAGCAGATCAGACTTGAAGGGCCAAATGCTCCTGCCCATGTTCCTTTGGACACCATCACTTGGCAATCTCTCACCATTTAAGAAATATTCTGTCTTTATTTTTTGTTCTGCTAAAGCGGACACCATCACGCTTATTCACAATATATTCCATTGGCTGTGCTCTTGCCCAGTAACTGAACCAATCCAAAACTCCCTTAAAAGCTCTTCGTTTCATCCTCAGACACACAATACAACCCAGTTGTGTCAATGGAAACATTCAAATTGGTCCCAACATCTAAATCAATTCTAGATTATGAACAGCCCATCATGTATCTTTGTGCTACTGCGTAGATAACAATCTGCCATTCTGAGAATGACCCATTTATTACTGCTGTCTGTTTTCTGTCTGTTAGTCAATTCTCAGGTGTAAAGAATGCTCACATCTTTAATGTGACATCTTACCAAAGCCTTCTGAAAATTCTGATGTGCCTGCCGCAGATAAATAACTGGACGTATGTGGAGATAGTAAAAGATGGGTGTCAGGGTGACAGGCTGGGAAAGGTATGAGCAGGGGACATTACATAAGGGGCCTGGATTTTATGGTTGGGGAGATTGCTCACCATCCCACTTTTCCCATGGAAGGAAATTTGACTGGAAGTTGACTCAATCCTTGGAAATCCACTCTGTGGTCATTCCACACAGTAGGCAGGCTAAATTGACTAATACTGAGACTTTCATTCATAACTTGGAAGAAAATCCTGCCATCAGCAGCTTGTGGCCAATCCATCATTCCCGGCAGGAATGAGTTTTGGATGTTGATCCAGCTCTGTCACACTGTCACTGAGTAACCCCCTGTACCCTGGTTTTGTGTTACTGTGACATCATTAATTTTCGTTAATGAAACAGCAAAGGAATTGGGATGTAGAAGTTAATGATTATATTTGGAATTAACTTTAAAAAGTGGCTGTTTTGGTATCTCTCTGTGTTGCTGGGTGAAGTCTTCTCATTTTGATGATGTTATCGCTTTGACCATTTGTCCTGTGAACACAGCTGAAGTGTATATAAAGTACCGTGAGCAGTCGCACTCTCCATGAGACATGGCAGCTGGGTCTTCAGAGTGTCTCCTAACCTCAGTAAAGGATTTTGGCTTGAAGCAGCAAGCAGCTGATGCGAGTGCAGCATTCTCTAGTGCTGAGAGGCTGTGTCTATAGTTAATTCTTTAAAACACAGCTTGTGTGTGAAGTAGGTAAAGTTGTGCAATTGGAATTTGTTTCCAGATCTAATGGTTAGAAAAATATTACACCAACTGGACCCATTTATCTATTTCAGCAGCTGTGTTTGCAAACCTTCATTTGGAAAGTGGGCCTGTTTTTCTAAGCCCAGAAATTTTGCACATGTAGTTGAGTGAAAATGCCATAAGTGTATCAGCGTCACGACAAATACTTGTTTTAATGTGGCCTTTTTAACATAAAGGAACATCATTAAAAAAAAAGTCACAACACTCTGAACAAAATCATCAAATTGAAGTTGTTATCGCAGGGAACTATGGATTAAGTGAGAACAGCCTTGAGTGATAGGGGCTTGATTGAAGACAATCCTGAGGTGAATGGTGTTGAGTTAGAATGGGCCTTGAGCAACAAGGTATCAGAAGGAAAGCACCCTAAGGTAACTGAAGCTGAAAACCACCTTGGGTGGTTAGCCTAACTCCAATTATTAAGAAAGTGGCAACATGGCACATTGAAACTCACTATGTTTGGACAGAGTCGACAGTAGATGGGAAAAGAAGCAACTGTCCCTCTTAGAGGCAAATAAGGTGACAAGTTACATCCATAAAGTGAAGCACTCCAGAAAACCGACCTAGTTCTTTCTGACGTTGAGGGGTCAAAGACAAATTAGATGTCACATTTCAACTATGCTGTGGATCTTTGTGCAGCCTCATTCCCTCTCAAACAGTTTGCAAACAGGCTGGGAAATTTTGTCATCAGCCTGCATAGTTAAAAAGAGTTAAATTTCTATAACAGAGCAGTGATGTATGCAGTGTGTGCATGTACCAGAGAATTAGTGACACAGAACTACTTGGTAATTGTCCCAAACTAGTGGGAACATCACTGTGGAAATACTGTTAATGAGAAGACAACGTATCTGACATCAAGTTATGGATAAGTTATAACATGCTGTTATCTATGACAAACTGAAGATATCCTGTTTGAATACTACCTATAATTCTGGAGTCACTGACTCCTTCCTTCCCTTTATGTGCTAACAAGTATGTAATTTGGTCTTCTGTCTATTCCCGAACTGAGCTTCTAACTAGAATATCTTGTTTGTTATCAAAACTGCCTAATTGCAACCATGGAGTCTTATCCAATCCTATTCTATCCTTAACCCCAGTACCACTGGAAACTATTATCTGGTCTTTGTCATTTATGGCTAGACTCACCCCATATTCTTCTCACTAACACACTGTATTTTTATTCACTCACAGGATGTTGACATTACTGGCAAAGCTGACATTTATTGTCTATTCATCTTGTATTCGGTGGTGGAACATGGGCGTTGCTGGCTGGGCCAGTAATTATTGCCCATTCCTTGTTGCCCTTGAGAAGGTGGTGGTGAATTGAGTGATTAGCTAGGTCATTACAGAGGTTCCCCTCAAGTTGGTGGTTAGATGCCATCTTGACAACTGAGTGGCTGTGAGGTAATTTCAATTAAATCACATTGTATTAGGTCTAGATAATAAAAAGCTTGAATTATAAAGACAGTCAGTTTCCTTCCTCGATGGATATTAGTGAAACAGACTAAGTTTAATAACAATTTGACTAGTTACAATGTCCTCATTATTAATTCTAGCTCTTTAATTTCAGAATTATCTAATTCACTGAATTTAAATTGGATATTAGGATAGAGGCTATTTGATCCAAACAGTGAATTTGGGGGTTAATGCTCCACTCAAACCTCCTTCCACCTTTCCACATCTAAATCTGTAAAATAGCCCTCTATTTCCTTCTCTGAATGAATCTACATTATCCAGTTCAAGTTCAGGGAGTTCTACATTATCCACACTCTTTGATAAAGGGGCCCCTTTTAGATACCTCTGTTAGATCACCCATCAGTAATTTTTTTGAGAAAAGAAACTAAGATCAATCATTTCTTGATTTGTTCGCCCACATATCTTTGGGGTATTGTCTTGAAAATCTCTGCACCCTCTCTTGTGCCCCTGTATTTCTAATAATATGGCATTGGGGATTGCATGCAGTCATTTGCAGGTTGTCTAACCAACTCTCAGAACAAATTTAGCATAAGTTCCCAACTTTTTATTTTATCCTTCAAAAAAATAGCCAGATGTTTTTTTTTTACGTCTGTGCTTTCCTGAGACACAACTTTTTGTGATTAACATGTTTGAGATTCATTTGTTCCTTCACCCTGCCTGGTATTACACCTTCCAACGAATGAATAATCTCCCTATTTGTCCTACCAACATGTAGCAGCTCTCATTCTTCTGTGATGAATTTCATTTGCAAATTATTTGCCAGTTCTGCATGTTTATCAATGTCCTCCTGTTATTTATTACAGCCACTTCAGTATTGATTGTTGTGATTTGAGTTACCTGTATATTTAAGGGAGGATGTGTTAAACTGCATCAGTCCTATTATATGTATTCAGTTTACAATTGCAGCAGTGATACCAGGTGTACTTCAAGCTTATTGTTAGCATTATTTATACATAGTAATATCTTCAAAGGACAAACCCATGTTATTGCTTGGTAATTGGTATCTTGAAGAGAAGAATGTAAAATGAGGATGGTGTGGTTTTGAAGATTTAACTAATAAACGAATACGGCCAATAACTGATGTGAAAATTAAACAACTATTGTAGCTCGCTATGTGCAAGGAATTCTGCAGCTTTGTAGGAATTCTACACTCTGTACCTTCATTCTGGGATTGCATCTCACTTCGGTCAGCCGTCACTGGGTCCTGGTAAGATTGTTTGAATCTGGGCGAGTTTAATCAATACAGGTTTGCCTGGTGCAAACTTTAAGCATTTGCCTGTGAAAAGTCTCACTTTAAGCAGAACTCAGACAGGAGCGAATCTACTATTGCTGCTTACTATCTCCCAGGCTTCTAGAGAAGGCTAAATACCACAGACCAGCTGGGAGATATTCTCCACCAATAACAGGCAGAGGAAGCTCTAGTTTATTTAATTTTTAAAGCCCTGCAATTCATAATCTCACCAAAATCACTGTTTTGTAGCAGAGCCTCCGTAAGCCTGGAAAAGAAGAAAGAGCTCAACAGCATCACAATTTGTAAGTCAGAAAATAATACCAGTCCTGAAAAGGCAATGGTTGCCTCAGAGCTGCATTACTGTTCATAGAGCTGTCAACAATTCAAAGAGAATGAAAGAAAATCTATTCTCCTTATTTGGTCTGGCCTACATGTGATTCCAGACCTATAGCAATGTGTTTGACTCTTAATTGCCTTCTCAAATGCCGTAGTAGCCATTCAGTTGTGTCAAAAATCGTAAAAAGTCTAAAGAAAGGAATTAAGATGGACAGACCACTCTCAGACATGCTAAGCACCAGAAATAATGATGGCAAGCAATGCTATTTACTCTGTAAAGTCCTCCAACTAACACCAAAGGAAACTTGCCAAAACTGGGAGTAAGCCTGACGTAGTTTTACTAATGGAATCATAATGTGGAGGTGCTGGTGTTAGACTGCGGCGGATAAAGTCAGAAGTCTCAAGACACCAGGTTGTAGTACAACAGGTTTATTTGAAATCCCAAGCTTTTGGAGCACTGCTCCTTCATCAGGTGCTGTACCAGGAACCAGTGGCTGCTGGCTGAAGTGAGATGCAATCCCAAAACGAAAGTACAGAGTGTAGAATTCTTATAAAGCTGTAGAATTACTTGTACCCAGTGAGGTTCAATAGTAAAGTAGAATCATACTTGATAGAAAATGACCTTGACATCATCGTCACCGTTCCTCAGAATGTTCTGTTCCCACAGGCAGGACAGATCCTCCACAGGAAGTGATACAGTAAAATAGAGTCATAAGAGAGTTGCCCTGGGAGTCTGACATTGACTCTGAACACCATGAAGTCTCATGACATCAGGTCAAACATGACCAAGGAAACTGCCTGCTGATTAACTCTTCCATGTTGGACACCACTTGGAAGAAGTACTGAGAGGGGCAAGGCGTCAGAATGTACTCTGGCTAGAAATTTCAGTGTTCACCAATAGTAGCTCGGCAGCAGAATTACTGACTGAGCTGGTCGGATAAGAGGGAAAAATATACTTCACATCATCCTTACAAATCTGCCAGCTGTAGATGCGTCTGTCCATAACAGCATTGGTAAGAGTGACCATTGCACAGTCCTTATGGAGTCGAAGCCTTGCCTTCGTATTAAGAATTCCCTTTATCATGTGGCATGGCATGTCACTGTGCTAAATGGGACAGACTTCAAATAGATATAGCACCTCAAGTCTGGGTATTCATGAGACACTGTGGATTATAACTGCTGCTGAATCATGCTCCAATACAATCTGTAACTTTATGGCCCAGCATATTCCCCACTCAGCCATTACCATCAAGTCAGGGGATCAATCCCAGTTCAATGGGGAGTTCAGGAGGGCATGCTAGGAGCAGCACCAGGCATATCTGAAGATGAGATATTGACCTGGTAAAGCTGCAAACAGTAGAAAATGTATGTACTATACTGGGCCAAGTAATACCAGAACTGATAAACCAGATATATTCAGCGACAGCAACAACTGCAGATGCTGGAGTCAGAGACAACACAGTGTGGAGCTGGAGGAATGCAGCAGTCAGGCAGCATCAGAGGAGCAGGAAATATAAACCACTTGGAGATAGCAAGAACTGCATATGCTGGAGTCAGAGACAATAAATCACTCAGAGATAGCATTCGGAGATTTCTGAGGAAGGGTCTCAACCTACAACGTCGACTTTCCTGCTGTGTTCCTCCAGCTCCACACTGCGTTGTCTTGAGATCAAATATATTGTCTGCTTTACAACTGCATCCAGTCATGAGCTCTGGTGAATGATTAAACTACTAACAGACGGAGAGAGCAGCTCCACAAATATCCCCAGCCTCAATGATGGGAGAGCCCAGCACAACTGTGAGATAATGCTGAAGCACTTGCAACAGTATTCAGCCAGAAGTGCCGAGTGAATGATCCATTTCAACCTCCTCCAGTAGTACTCAAAGCTGTCAGTCTTCAGTCAATTAGATTCTGTCTGTGTGAGATGAAGAAATCATTCTTTGCAAAGGCTATGGGTCCAGACTACATTCCGGCAATAATAGTGAAGACTTGCCGCTTCCCTAGGCCAGCTATTCCAGTTCAGCTGCAATACTGGCATCTACCCAACAGTGTGGAAAGTTGCCCAGCTATGTCCTCTAGCAAAAAGGGACAAATCCAACTAAGCACCACTCTATTACTCTACTCTCAATCATCAGTAAAGTAATGGAAGGGGTTAGCCATAGTTTGATCAAGCAGCACTTTCTCAACTATAACCTGCTCACCATTGCTCAATTTAGATTCTGCCAACATTACTCAACTCTTAACTCTGCTCTGCCATTCAATAAGATCAAGACTGATCTGATTTTAATCACGACTCTACATTCCTGCATACCCCCAATAATCTTTCGGTCCCTTGGTAATCAATAACCTATCTTTCAAGTTGATAAGGTTGTTAAGAAATCATATGATATGTTGGCTTTCATTGGCAGGGGAATTGAGTTTAAGAGCCACGAAGTTATGCTGCAGCTCTATAAAACCCTGGTTAGACCATACTTTGAATATTGTGTTCAGTTCTGGTCACCTCATTATAGGAAGGATGTGGAAGCTTTAGAGGGGGCGCAGAGGAGATTTACCAGGATGCTGCCTGGACTGGAGGGCAGGTCTTATGAGGAAAAGTTGAGGGAGCTAGAGCTTTTTTCATTGGAGAGAAGAAGGATGAGAGGTGACTTGATAGGGGTGTACAAGATGATGAAAGGCATAGATAGAGTGGATAGCTGCTCCTATGATGCTGCTTGACCTGCTGTGTTCATCCAGCCCCATGCTTGGATAGCCAGAGACTTTTTCCCAGGGCGGGAATGACTAGTACGAGGGGGCATAATTTTATGGTGATTGAGCAAGGTATAGGGGAGATGTCAGAGGTAGGTTCTTTACACAGAGAGAGGTGTGTGCGTGGAATGCGCTGCCAGCAGTGGTAGTGAGGTCAGATACATTAGGGATGTTTAAGTGACTCTGGGATAGGCACATGGATGACAGTAAAATGTAGGGTATGCAGGGTAGATTGATCTTAGTAGGATAATAGGTCAACACAACATCGTGGGGCGAAGGGCCTGTACTGTGCTGTACTGTTTAGCTTGACACCATTCACAACAAAGCAGCCTACTTGATTGGCACCATACGGACAAGCATCCACTCCTTCCACCACTGACACTCAGTAGCAGCAGTATGGACTATTTATAAGATGCACTGCAGAAATGCACCTGCAGTGATTGGATAACATTGTTCATGTGACATGATGTTTTAACTTTTAATAATTTTTTCTGTATTAATTCATGTAATGAGGGCATTGCTGACCAGGCAGCATTTATTGCCCAGAGGGCAGTTGAGAGTCAACCACATTGCTGTGGGTCTGGAGTCATATGTAGGCCAGACCAGGTAGGGATGGCAGTTTCCTCCCTAAAGGCCGTTAGTGAACCAGGTGGGTTTTTCCGGCAATTGACAACAGGTTCACAGTCATCATTAGATTCTTAATTCCAGATATTTTACTGAATTCAAATTCCACCTTCTGCCATGGCAGGATTCAAACCCGGGTCCCTAGAGGTTTATCTGGGTCTCTGGATTAACAGTCCAGTGATAATACCACTAGGCCATTGCCTCCCCTGATGATAGGTGGACACAGAGCCCAAAGAGAAAGAAGAACAGTTGGACAAAGGAATGGATAACGGTCAGACTAGGAGAATGAACAGCTGCTGATGGGGACTGTTAGTGGCAAAAAATGGGTGGTGTGTAATAGCAGACAATATAATAACAAGGCTTGGTGTATGTAGTTTGGGTTTAAGAACATGGGAGATGTGCCTCAAGCCCTAAAGTCATTGAACTTGATATTAAGATAAGAAGGCTGTAGAGTTCCCAATCAACGGTTCTGGGAGTCCTCAGCTGAGGAAGAAGGTGGACATTTCAGATGTCCCTTGTCAAAATTGGCATTGTCAAAACAGATGTGGAAGCATGGTGTGAGGATGTATGTTCAAGATAAGTGTGGGAATCAGTTGATTTGTAATGGATATTGGTGGCAAGTCTATCCCCAGAAATGGAAACAGATGTTGAGGAACGGAAGGATGAGTCAGAGATAGACCAGGTGAAGGTGAGAGCGGGGTAGAAATTGGAAGCAAAATTGATAACTTTTCCATTCTGGACAAGGGAGGGAAGCAGCATTGATATTATTGATATGCCAAAGAAAGAGCTGTGGGTGGGACCTGGAATAGGACTGGAACAAGGAATGTTCCATGTACCCAACAAAGAGACAGGCATAACTGGGCCCATGCGGGTTCCCATGGCCACCCCTCTTACCTGAAGAAAGTGAGACGAGTTAAAAGAAAAGTCGTTCAGGGTAAGGACAAGCTCAGCCAAACTAAGGAGGATGTGGTGGATGGGGATGGTTCAGGCCTTTTCTCCACGACAAACCAGAGAGCCCTCAGACCATCCTTGCGGGGGACACGTAAAGGGATTGCATATCCATGGTGAAGAAGAGGCAGCTGAAGCCTCCAAATTGGAAAAGGAGAGAAAAAAATCAACTCAAGGTCGGAACAGATGAGTTCTGTGGGGCAGGAACAGGCAGAAACAATGGACCTGCCCAGGCAGTTCTGTTTGTGTGGATTTTGGAAAGGAGGTATCGTGGGCTTTGTGGCGTTAGGAGACTATGAGCTTGGAGGCAGTGGGGGAGAAATTACCAGATGAAATGAGGTGAGTGACCATAGTGGACACAATGGCCTGATGTTCCATGATGGGGTCATCACCTGGATGAGATAGAAAGAGGTATTTTTTAGTTGCCCACTCCAGATATCTGGTTAACCTTTTCCGAACTCCTCCAATATATTAGGTGACCAATAATGTAAACAGTATTCCTGAGATGGCATTACTATCTAATCCTAACCCTATCACCTGTAAAGCTGAAGCATAATCTCCTATGGACGCCCAAGTAATGCTTCTGGGAAACTTTCCATCCTATTTTCCTGGGACCATTTTTGTCAAATGGAACAGGCCCATAAAATGGTGGCCAGTTCAGCTAGACCATAACACCATAAGATATAGGAGCAGAATTAAGCCACTCAGCCCTTTGAGTTTGCTTTGCCATTCAGTCTCAATTCCATTCTCCTGCCTTCTCACCTTAAGCCATGATCCCCTTTCTCATGAAGAATCTATCTCTGTCCTCAAGACACTTGATGGCCTCAACAGCTTCTGTGGCAATGAGTTTCACAGATTAACCACCCTCTGACTGAAGAAATTCCTTCTCATCTCAGTTCTAGAGGGTCGCCCATTCACTCTGAGGCTGTGCTCTCCAGTCCAAGTCTCTCCTACTCGCGGAAATATCTTCTCCATATCCATTTTATCCTCATCCTTCGAAACTCCTTTGACTACAGACCCAGAGTCCTCAACCATTCCTCATATGACAAGCCTTTCATTCTCAGGATCATTTTTATTAACATCTTCTGGACCCCATTCAACTCCAACAAATCTTCCTTTGATACAGGGCCTAAAATTGCTCAGAAATTCCAAATACAGTCTGACCAAGAGCCTGATACAGCCTCAGCAGTACATCCTTGCTCTTGTATTCTAGATATCTCAAAATGAATACTAACAATGCATTTGCCTTCCTTACTGCCAGCTGAACCTGCCTGTTAATCTTGAGAATTCCACACTAGGATTCTTAAGTCCCTTTGCACTTCAGATTTCCAAAGCCTTTTCCCATTTAGAAAACAGTCTACGTCTCTCTTCTTCCTGTCAAAGTACATAAACTCACACTTTCCCACAATGTATTCTATCTGCCAGTTCTTTGCCAACTCTCCTAGCCTGTCCAAGTCTTTCTGCAGCCTCCCCATTTCCTCAACATTACTTGCCCCTCCACCTATCTTTGTGTCATCAGCAAACTTCACAACTATGCCATCAGTTCCTTTGTCCAGATCATTAATGTATAACATGAATAGTTATGGTCCGAAACAGATCCTTATGGACCTCCACTAGTCACTGGCTGCCAATCTGAAAAAGAACCCTTTATCCTTACTGTCTGTCTTCTGCCAGTTAGCCAATCCTCCATTCATACAAGCACCTTGCCTCTAACGCCATGGGCTCTTGTTTTATGTAGATAGGCCAACAAGGGGCAAGGCCATATTGGATTTGGTACAGGGTAATGAACCAGGCCAGGTGTTAGATTTGGAGGTAGGTGAGCACTTTGGTGATAGTGACCACAATTCGGTCACGTTTACTTTAGCGATGGAAAGGGATAGGTATATACCGCAGGGCAAGAGTTATAGCTGGGGGAAAGACAATTATGAGGCGATTAGGCAAGATTTAGGATGCATAGGATGGAGAAGGAAACTGCTGGGGCTGGGCACAATTGAAATGTGGAGCTTGTTCAAAGAACAGCTAGTGCGTGTCCTTGATAAGTATGTACCTGTCAGGCAGGGAGGAGGTGGTCGAGTGAGGGAACCGTGGTTTACTAAAGAAGTTGAATCTCTTGTCAAGAGGAAGAAGGAGGCTTACGTAAAGATGAGGCGTGAAGGCTCAGGTAGGGCGCTTGAGAGTTAAAAGTTAGCCAGGAAGGACCTAAAGAGAGAGCTAAGAAGAGCCAGGAGGGGACATGAGAAGTCTTTGGCAGGTAGGATCAAGGAAAACCCTAAAGCTTTCTATAGGTATGTCAGGAATAAAAGAATGACGAGAGTAAGGTTAGGACCAGTCAAGGACAGTAGTGGGAAGTTGTGCGTGGAGTCCGAAGAGATAGGAGAGGCGCTAAATGAGTATTTTTCATCAGTATTCACACAGGAAAAAGACAATGTTGTCGAGGAGAATACTGAGATACAGGCTATTAGACTAGACAGGATTGAGGCTCATAAGGAGGAGGTGTCAGCAATTCTGGAAAGTGTGAAAATAGATAAGTCCCCTGGGCCGGATGGGATTTATCCTAGGATTCTCTGGGAAGCCAGGGAGGAGATTGCAGAGCCTTTGGCTTTGATTTTTATGTCGTCATTGTCTACAGGAATAGCGCCAGAAGACTGGAGGATAGCAAATATTGTCCCCTTGTTCAAGAAGGGGAGTAGAGACAACCCTGGTAATTATAGACCAGTGAGCATTACTTCGGTTGTGGGTAAAGTGTTGGAAAGGATTATAAGAGATAGGATTTATAATCATCTCGAAAGGAATAATTTGATTAGGGATAGTCAACGCGGTTTTGTGAAGGGTAGGTCGTGCCTCACAAACCTTATTGAGTTCTTTGAGAAGGTGACTAAACAGGTGGATGAGGGTAAAGCGGTTGATGTGGTGTATATGGATTTCGGTAAAGCGTTTGATAAGGTTCCCCACGGTAGGCTATTGCAGAAAATTCAGAGGCATGGGATTGAGGGTGATTTAGCGGATTGGATCAGAAATTGGCTAGCTGTAAGAAGACAGAGGCTGGTGGTTGATGGGAAATGTTCATCCTGGAGTTCAGTTACTAGTGGTGTACCACAAGGATCTGTTTTGGGGCCACTGCTGTTTGTCATTTTTATAAATGACCTGGATGAGGGCATAGAAGGATGGGTGAGTAAATTTGCGGATGACACTAAAGTCGGTGGAGTTGTGGATAGTGCGGAAGGATGTTGCAGGTTACAGAGGGACATAGATAAGCTGCAGAGCTGGGCTGAGAGGTGGCAAATGGAGTTTAATGCGGAAAAGTGTGAGGTGATTCACTTTGGAAGGAGTAACAGGAATATAGAGTACTGGGCTAATGGTAATATTCTTGGTAGTGTGGACGAGCAGAGAGATCTCGGTGTCCATGTGCATAGATCCCTGAAAGTTGCCACCCAGGTTGATAGGGTTGTTAAGAAGGCATATGGTGTGTTAGGTTTTATTGGTAGAGGGATTGAGTTTCGGAGCCGTAAGATCATGTTGCAGCTGTACAAAACTCTGGTGCAGCCGCACTTGGAGTATTGTGTACAGTTCTGGTTCCCGCATTATAGGAAGGATGTGGAAGCATTGGAAAGGGTGCAGAGGAGATTTACCAGGATGTTGCCTGGAATGGAGGGAAGGTCTTATGAGGAAAGGCTGAGGGACTTGAGGCTGTTTTCGTTAGAGAGAAGAAGGTTAAGAGATGACTTAATAGAGACATACAAGATGATCAGAGGATTAGATTGGGTGGACAGTGAGAGCCTTTTTCCTCGGATGGTGATGGCTAGCACGAGGGGACATAGCTTTAAATTGAGGAGTGATAGATATAGGACAGATGTCAGACGTAGGTTCTTTAGTCAGAGAGTAGTAAGGGCGTGGAATGCCCTGCCCGCTACAGTAGTAGACTCACTAACTTTAAGGGCATTTAAATGGTCGTTGGATAAACATATGGATGATAATGGAATAGTGTCGGTTAGATGGGCTTCAGATTGGTTTCGTAGGTCGGCACAACATCAAGGGCTGAAGGGCCTGTACTGCGCTGTAATGTTCTATGTTCTATGTTCTATTTAGCAGCCTCCTACGTTGCACATTGTCAAAGGCCTTCTGGAAATCCAAATAGATCGTGTCCACTGGCTCTCCTTTGTCGAACTTGCTCATTACCTCCTCAAAGAATTCTAACAGATATGTCAGGCATGACCTCATCTTGACAGAGTCACACGGACTCAGTCCTATTTTACCATGCACTTTCAAGTACTCTACGATCTCATCTTTAATACTGGACTCTAAAATCTGACTGACAATCCAAGCTCAGGCTAACCTATTTTCTGCATCCCTCCTTTCTTAAATAGGGGTGTTACATCAGCCATTTTCCAGTCCTCTGCAACCCTCCTTGAGTCCAGTGATTCCTGAAAGATCACCACCAATGCCTCTCCAATCTCCTCACCTATCTCCTTCAGAACTCTAGGGTACAGACCATGCAGTTGGGTTGATTTATCAACTTTCAGACCTTTCAGCTTCCCCGGCACATTCTCCTTATAGTGGCCACGACACTTTCCTGTGTTCCCTGCCTGTGTTGAAGTTCTGGTATGCTGCTGGTGTCAATTCACCCTGAAGACCGATGCAATGTATTAATTCAGTTTCTCTGCCATTTCTTTGTTCCCCATTCCTACCTTTCTAACCCTATTTACCCACAACCCAATGTCCACTCTTGTGTCACTTTGGCATATTTAAATGTGTATTATATGTCTACATAGGTAAAAAAACTCCTTTTATATTACTAGCCAGCCAAGCCTCATTGCAGTGATGAGTTCAGCCAGGCGGACCTCATAGAATATGAGCAGCTTGATTGGTGCTACTAATCTGATCCGGTCAGGGAGGCCTGGCTGACAGATAAAAAGAGAAGTATTAGACATTTTTTAGAACAACAAAGGCTGAGACGTGACTTGATAGAGGGGTACAAAATGATCAGAGGTATAGATAGAGTGGACAGCCAGAGACTTTTTCCTAGGGTGGAGGTAGCCATTACGAGGGGACATAGTTTTAAAGTGAGTGGAGGTAGATATAGGGGAGATGTTAGAAGTAGGTTCTTTACTCAGAGAGTGATAGGGGTGTGGAAACCATTGCCGGAGAGGGTAGTGGAGTCAGCCTCATTAGGGGCATTTAAGTGGCTATTAGATAGGCGTATGGATGATAGTATAAGGTAGGGGTGGAAGTTAGATAGACCTTAGGTTTAGGGTAAAAGTCGGCACAACATCGTGGGCTGAAGGGCCTGTACTGTGCTGTACTGTTCTATGTTCTAATCTGACACTCTGAGAACTGGCTCTGAGAGAGGGGTTGGTATGTGGGGTTAATGATGTAATCATACAAAAGCACCTTCTATCTGAAGGCTGACTGGACTTCACACAGGCATTACAACTGGCTTTACCATTGGAAAATGCAGCAAGTGGACCATCTGAGTTGCAGGGTATTCCGGTGGAAGTGGGACACCCTTGCCAATCTGAGTTTGGGGAACTCCACTTGAGTGAAAGCAATTGCATGTCCTCACTCAGGTCATATCCTGAACATAGGGACTCTAGATCAGCCCCAGCAAAACACTGAAACAAAGTCAAGCCTCGACCAAACAGTTAAAGTTTTCTGCAGGATCTGGGCTGGCAAACCATTGTAATTGCTGCTGATATGCGGTCTCAAGACAGCAAAGGAGTCCCACTAGGCCTAAATGGAGTAAGAGAACTCATAGGCCGGTATCCAGGAGAGTGAACACCCTGCAAAGTCTACCTACGTCTGGTTTGGAAAAGTTAAATTGCTTAGCAACATCCAAATCAGAACCAATCAAAATAAATGTCTGGTTAAATGTTCATCTGATTCTAATGGAAGTCAATAATGGCATGTCATTTCAGTGATTGCAGAACCAGTCTTTAAAAAAATTCACTCTGGACTTCAGCCCTTAAGTTTGTGCAAGATCTCGGCTAGACTGAGAATCTATACCAGGGAACCATTACAGATAAAGATAGATTTGAGACAGATGTCAGAGGCAGGTTCTTTACTCAGAGAATGGTAAGGGCGTGGAATGCCCTGCCTGCCAATGTAGTTAACTCAGCCACATTAGGGGCATTTAAACAGTCCTTGGATAAGCATATGGATGATGATGGGATAGTGTAGGGGGTGGGCTTGGATTAGTTCACAGGTCAGTGCAACATCGAGGGCCAAAGGGCCTGTTCTGCACTGTATTGTTCTATGTTCTATGTTCTAAAGGGTATAATTTCAGTTCCAGTCTCTTACGAGAAGCAGCTGGTTCAGTTACCAGTGATTGTAATAAAAGGCTGAGGCCCAAGCCTGATGGGACGAAATTGGTTCAGAGAGATTCACCTTGAGGGCTCAACACTTTTTGATTAGAAAACGGCTGCCTGAGTGAAATCCTAACTAAATATCCAGAAGCCTTTCAGGAATGTCTAGGGACAATCAAAGGAGCCAAGGCCACCTTGCATGTTGACTAGGAAGCAATTCCATGACTCTATAAGGCCTGCTCAGTGCCATTTGCTACACAGGCAAAAGTAGAGGCAGTAATCAGAAGGCTGGAATGCGAAAGAACCATCACACCAGTCCAGTTTGCGGAATGGGCAGCACCAGTAAGACTAATCGTGAAGTCTGATGGGTTGGTTCACTTTTGTCAGGATGTTGAGTAACCGGTAAGCTGCTATTCACAGCTGGATAAATATCCAGTCCCTTCTGAAGAGGATTTATACACAAAGCTGCAGGGGTGTTGTCCTTCATGAAGCTGGACATGAACCATGCTTACTTGCAGTTACATTTAGATGAGGATTCCCAGAAGTATGCTACAATTAATATCCATAAGAGTTTATACCAACATACAAGACTGCCATTTGGGATATCGTCAGCCTGCGCAATTTTTCAGCAGACAATGGAGAACATTTTACAAGGTCTACTACAAGTCACCATTTATTTAGATGACTTGCTAATAGCAG
Organism: Ginglymostoma cirratum; assembly: GCA_024137785.1. Classification (NCBI taxonomy): domain Eukaryota; kingdom Metazoa; phylum Chordata; class Chondrichthyes; order Orectolobiformes; family Ginglymostomatidae; genus Ginglymostoma; species Ginglymostoma cirratum. Next base: position 721,681 of record JAHRHZ010000159.1, on the reverse strand, counting down.
GGAAAACCAATAAGGAGGACTTAGATCTTGGACACAGTCCTTCGCCATGTCTCCCAGGCAGGCATACACATAAGGAGGTAAACATGTGTTCCAGGCACCCCAAGTAACCCACTTGGGCTACAGAGTCGATGAGACTAGATTATGCCCATTAAAAGATAAAATGAGGGTAATCAAAGGTGCCCTGGCTCCCTTGTCTGTACCAGAACTTAGGGCTTTCCTTGGGCTGGTGAATTATTATAGAAAGTTCAAACATAACCTGGCCTCCATCCTGGCACCTTTGCATCAACTCTTTAAAACAAAAGGTCACCCTTGGAAATGGTCATGTAGCCAAGCCATAGCCTTCCGAGAAGTGAAGAAACAGCTATCACCCTCTAAGGTTTTGGCACACTATGATCCCAAATGCGATCCAGTGCTGACATACGATGCCTCTCCGTATAGCATCAGAGTGGTATTATCTCATTGGTGGATCAATGGAGAGGTATGCCCAATAGCGTATGCTTCCAGGACTTTAGTTAATGGAGAATGTGAATACGCCGAGATAGAGAAGGAAGGTTTGGCAGCCACAATTGGAGTCAGGAAGTTCCACCAATACCTTTACAGACATAAATCTGTAATAGTAATAGACCACAAACCTCTACTAGGTCTGCTTATAGAGGACAAGGCAGTGCTGCCCATAGCTTCAGGCCAAATTCAGCTGTGAGCTCTAATACTAAGTGCACATAAGTACAATTTCGAACACTGCCCAGGAGACCAAGTAGCAAATGCAGGCACATTGAGCTACCTCCCATTGGGAAATAACTGGAAGAGTACAAAATGGTTTTAAGTTTTCTGGACACACTTCCAGTCACAGCTGACAATATCAGACACAGAAAGATTGGTCCTGGCAAAACTGAAACAGCTGATGGTGATGGGGAAACCAAAGGACCACATTCATGTGAATAGCCAGGTAAACCCTGGACTTGATTACACATCGACTCTACAGGTCCTTTCCTGAGCTCAATGTTCTTAGTCATTGTAAACAACTACTCAAAGTGGTTGGACATGCGTAGGCTTCATTCGTCCAACACAAGGACGATGATAGAAAAACTACATGCATCTTTTGCAGTCCATGAACTCCTGTAGGTGTTGGTAACAGATAACAAGCTATTGTTTACCGACAGGGAATGTGAGTATTTCCTAAAGTCGAATGGGAATTAACACATAAAGATAGCTCTATACCATCCATCATCCGATGGTCTGGCAGAAAGAGCTGTCCAAATTGTGAAGACAGGCCTGAAGAAACAGCCTACAGCTTCACTAGGTACCAAACTGTCCCAGTTCCTATCTGATTATAGAATCACCCCACATGCAACAATAAGGATAGTTCCAGCAGAGTGGCTAATGGGGAGAAGAGTCTGAACCAGGTTAAATCTCATTTACCCCAACCTTGAGGAGGATGAAACAGCAGCAGGAATTCCATTGCCAATCGCCAGACTCTGCCAAGCAAGAGAGGCAGTTTACTGCAGGGAATGAAGTTTGGTGTAGGAGCCACAGAAATGGCTCTGCGTGGGTAACTGGCTTGGTTGATGCAAGGTCAGGACTAGTGACGTACAAAGTTTGGGTAGAAATAACAATCCTAAACAACCATATAGACCACATGAAGGCCACAAACACATGAACAGTGCAAGAACACAAAGTGCCGTACTGCTTGGAGCAGTCAGAAAGGCTGTCAGAACCCTTGAGTTCTCCCTCTCCATCAAGCATTGCAGATATCTCTGAATCTGAGATGGATATGGTGGATCTCGCCACATCAACACCTTTGCTGCCAGAAGAGTGAATTTCTCCCAAGATACTCCGGGTGCAAGAGGGGAGCTCTTGTGCTTTACTCACCGTCCGTATCTGACGCAGAGTCGGATGAACCTGACGTAATGCTAAAACACCCCAGGAGGCAGGACAAGAAAAAGGACCGGCCTATGTCCTCAGACTTAGAGATGTAGTGATTGTAACAAGGTCAGCCAGGTAGACCTCATAGAATGAGTTCCGTGATAGGGACTATTAACCTGGTCGAATTAGGGAGCCCTGGCTGACAGATATAAACAGGAGTGTCAGACATCCTGCTGATTCAGAGCTGGCTCTGATGGAGCTGGACCAGTGTCAATGGCTTTCCACGTGTAAATACAGGGTGACTTGGTGATGGAATACTGGCCTCTGTGGTGTTATTTCAGTCATATTTCATCCTTTCCCCAACTAATTGCTTTTTAGTTGTCTTCTGCTAGTTTTAAAAGGCTTCCCAATCTTCTGGCTTCCCACTACTGGATTGGGAATCCTTTTCATTCCAAACAGGACAACAGCAACTAATGTTGGAGACAGTACCAGACAGCAGTACATGTAAAAGTAAAATACTACAGATCCTAGCATTCTGAAATAAAAACAGGAAATGCTGGAAATACTCGACACATCTGGTAGCATCTGTGAAGTCAGGATTGTTGCCAAGGGAGGATATGTTGCTGTAGTAATCATAGACATTTGATTAAATACACCAAGGGAAGTCAGAAACAATTCCTAAGGCAATATATGTAATTCAGTTGTGGGTCATGAGAGACTGATTTAACTGGAATACAATTATTAACTTTCACACATTCTGGATGCGCTCAATGTGAAATTGGAATGTTCCTATCAGAAGTAGCAGTTCTTTTTTGGTCGATTAAGAATTTTACATGACTTCTGAGGACAGTTTTAGGCAGCTGCTGAACCACGATTCTAGGAAGAGTTGCCATCCGCCTCAAGTCTGTCAAATTCATTCAACTTCCCTTAATCAAGTGTGACGTATAACAGATGGAAAATATCATTCTTTAAATATTTTCATGAATGCTTCAGGACAAGTGTCTGATGTACTGAAATGTGTGTGGGGATCATGGGCAGAACTATACAGTTACCCACCAGTGGGTTTGCAGGCAGGGCTTTGGGGAGGGACGGGGTTTGGGAGCTTGGTAATGTTCCTACCCCTTCCCTGAACTGACCAAATGTGGGTGCACTCCCTCTCAGCTCAATTCATGCCCTAACAGCCAAGGTTTAACTATTTGAGAGCTTCTTCCAACCCGGCCACAAATTTGGTTCTGGTGGGAGGTTTCCAGGGTAAGGAATAACCTGGAAGTTCCATGCTGTTGGGCCTCAGGAGTGAAGGTGTTGGGGGTGTGGGACTTGCCCCCTCAAAAACATTCTTGCCAGGTTGGGCATCTCATACCCAAATACGTACCTCCTACAGACACTGTCACTATCAGATAGGCACCTCACTATCAAAGTTCCCCCATCTGCTGTCCAATATACCTGGGACCTCACAACAAAACCCTCAACATTTCTCTTGTGCTGGCAGTCCAGAATCTGGGAATGCAGTCCCATGCCTGGCCACCTCTGCATCTGGCTCTACTGGCACACAGATTGGCTGGAAGCTCTGAGAATGGACTTCCACAATTTCCATTTTCAGTTAACTAAATCCCCTTGGAAAATCAACTGGTTGTGGGGCTGCTATGATTGGTGTAAATGCTCTCCTCATTGACATTTTGGGTGGAGGATTTAAAAACCTGTTATTGGAAAATCTCAGCCCAATGTGATAAGTCCACTGTCATTTATTTTTCCTTCATTCATTTACAGGCATATCTGGCTAGGCAACATTTATTGCCCATCACTAATTGCCCAGAGGGTAGTTGAGAGCCAACCACATTGCTGTGGGTCTGGAGTCATGTATAGGTCAGACCAGGTAAGGATGGCAGTTTCCTTCCCTAAAGGGCATTAGTGACCTAGATGGGTTTTTCCCAACAATCGGCAATGGATTCACAGTCATCATTAAATTCCTAATTCCAGATACTTATTGAAATCAAATTCCAAAGCTGCCATGGGGGGATTTGAACCTACATCCCCAGAACGTTATCTGGGTTTCTGGATTAACAGTCCAGCAATAATGCCACTGGGCCATTGCATTCCCTATTTATTGCACTGAAGAAGAATCTTTTTAAAGAGAAAGTGCAGAATAACTTGTGAACAATTCAGAGATCTGTGCAAGTAACTGGGTTCTAAAAGATGCACCTTCTTGTGCCATTGCTCTTTGCAGCCAACGTAGCAGAGACAGCCAAACCAGAGTGGGCTTCCCGAGCAACACCAGATGACGCTTTACACTGAGGTGACCACCACAGCACAAAGCATCTCCTTGTGAGATGGACTCTCATGGTAGCACAGGAGTCACATTCATAAATTTACATCTATACACAAGCATGCACTTAGACACATGCACTGATATTCGTGCTCATATACGAACACTCACAGGCATATGCACATGTGAAAATAAGCACACTTATAAGCATTCTTCAAGGACCGCAACTTCCCCCCCACAGTGGTCGAGAACGCCCTCGACCGTGTCTCCAGCATTTCCCGGAACACATCCCTCACGCCCCGTCCCCACAACAATAACCAAAAAAGAATCCCCCTCGTCCTCACATACCACCCCACCAACCTCCGGATCCAACGCATCATCCTCCGACACTTCCGCCATCTGCAATCAGACCCCACCACCAAAGACATTTTTCCCTCCCCACCCTTATCTGCCTTCCGGAGGGACCACTCCCTCC
>JAHRHZ010000159.1:691693-716680 GCA_024137785.1 Ginglymostoma cirratum | reverse complement strand
ACCGAAGGCTGCAGGAACAGCAAATCATATTCAGCCTGGGAACCCTGCAGCCCAATGGCATCAATGTGGATTTCACAAGCTTCAAAATCTCCCCTCCCCCAACCGCATCCCAAAACCAGCCCAGCTCATCTCCACCTCCCTAACCTGTTTTTCCTCTCACCTCAAGCCACACCCCCATCTCCTATCTACTAACATCATCCCGCCCCCTTGACCTGTCCGTCCTCCCTGGACTGACCTATCTCCTCCCTACCCCCCTACCTACACTCACCTTTACTGGCTCCATCCCCGCCTCTTCGACTTGTCTGCCTCCTCTCCACCTATCCTCTTCTCTATCCATCCTCTATCCGCCTCCCCCTCTCTCCCTATTTATTTCAGAACCCTTTTCCCCTCCCCCATTTCTGAAGAAGGGTTTAGGCCCGAAACGTCAAGTTTTCCTGCTCCTATGATGCTGCTTGACCTGCTGTGTTCATCCAGCCCCATGCTTGTTATCTCAAACACTTACAAGCACACTTCGATTTAGGAGTAGATGGACTAGGTGCCAGATGCTAATAATTGATATGTGTTGTATTTTCCAGGTGAAAGCGGAAAGTTTTTGCCCCAGCATTGTCGGTGTTACATCTTTAGTTGGCATGTTTGCTCAGGGTTGTACAGTGGATGCAGGTATGAACTATGCAATGGGATAGGCAACAACAGCTTTTATTTATACATTGTTATGAATGTTCCTGGGCCAAATCCTAGGTTTGTTGCAATTCCAGTCAGAATACATGAGTTGTTGAGGTTCTGAATGAGGAAAGATGAAGTGGCTTCCCTCTCTCACCCCACCTCGGTTGTAACAACATTAAAAAAGATCTCTTGCCTTGTGGATACCTTTCTACTAGACCTGAATGAACTTATATTTTGAAAGGAACCAATTTAATCAAGATTTATTGAATTTTAAAAAGTGACTTTATTAACCACTAAACTTGGAAAGAAATAGTAACGCAGAGAATAGAAATGAGATGATTCCATCAAAAGTTAAAAAAGTGTTCATGAAAAGCAGATAAGGCAGTGCGATAGACTTTATTAGGTGACACCAGTAGCATTGGTCAGAAATCACACGACACCAGGTTACAGTCCAATAAACCTGTTCTACTCATCCAAGTCGTCCAATAAACCTGTTGGACTATAACCTGGTGTTGTGTGATTTCTGACCTTGTACACCACAGTCCAACACTAGCCTTTTGTACCAGTTGACATTGACAACGATCAGTTGAGATTCTTGGTTTTGCAGAAATTCTGTTCTAATTCCTTTTGACAGTGACTAAATCCCAACATTCATGGGCAGTGACAGTTTTTCCCTTTGCTTTATCTGCAATGACCAGTGTTTAAAATGGCAGTTCTCAAAACAGTGACCCTCACAATACTCCAGTCCATGCACTGGACAGCCAGCTAATATCACACAGACTCACGTTGTGGTATGTTTGACTTTTTTTTGTATTTTCCTCAAATGTAGAACAAGTGAGAGAGAGCTAGTCACCCCCTATATTATCCCTTCTTGTTTAATCCTTCCCTGTTTGAATTTTCCCTGACACATTACAGGTGCAGCATTCCATGTGCGTCTCGCAGGACTTTGCCAGACAGTCATTGAATTCACATCTGCATTTTATTTTACTAGAGCAGTCCTTTATTTTAAAAAAAGACACATTTTGGAATTAAAAATAAAACATATTTCTAAATACTTTGGGATTCTGATACATCATCATACTAGTATCACATATAAAATACTATAACTCATCCAAGTCGTTCACAGGAGAGCCATAAATACAATGTCAGCAAGCAACATCCATCAGTATGAGATCAGGTAACTCAAAACGTTGGCAAAGAGTTAGATTTTAAGGCATTTCTTCAAGGATGAAAGAGAAATAGAATGGAGATGAGATTTAGGGATTCCAGAGCATGGTAACCAAGTAGCTGAAGGCAAGGCTGCCAATGGCAGAATGAAGGGAATTGAAGGATGCTGAAGAGGCTGGAATTGGAGGAGCACAGAGATCTCTAAGTAAATGACAAAGCTAGGGAGCGGAAGACTATGGAGGGATTGAAAACAAAAATGAGAATTTTAAAACTAATCAGCTGCTTGATCAGGAAATATTACCAAGATTATCCAAACCATGAGTGAGGACATTAGAGAAAATTACAGAATGAGAATTACAATTGAGAATATTGAAAAGGAAGGAGTTGGCATAATAATAAGAGATGAGATCAGTGCATTAGTGGAGAGGATCTGGATTCTACAAGGGTCTGATCAAACTGGAAAGTAGCAAGTATAGCTCCTTTATTCACTTCAAAAAGGTGAGGTAGAGAGTAAACAGTCTCTCTCACCTCACCTCTGGACCAAAGCTGTGATGCAGTCCACAGCTGAGTAGCCCCGGTGGAACCCAAACTGAATATCAGTGATGAGGTTACTCCTTACATGTGTGACTTGAAAGCACTGTAGATGACCTCTTCTATTAAGAGAAAATGGTATGTTGGCCTTTATTACAAGAGAATTTGAGCAGAGGAATAAAGATGCTTTGCTTCAATTGTATGGCCTCTTAGTAAAACCATACCTGGTTAATTGTGTGCAGTTCTGGTCCCTTTTGTCTGAGGAAGATATTCTTGGCATAGTGTGGGTGCAGCGATGATTCACCAGACTGATTCCTGTGTTGGTGGACTGTCTGATGAGGAGAGATTGAGAACAATGGACCTGTGTTCTTTGGAGTTTAGATGAATGAGAGGTGGCACAGTAGCTTAGTGGTTAGCACTGCTGCCTCATAGTGCCAGGGACATGGTTTTGATTCCAGCCTCGGGCAACTGTCTGTGTGGGGCACATCCTCCCATATCTGCATGGGTTTCCTTCTGGTGCTCCAGTTTCCTCCCACAGTCCAAAGATATGCAGATTAGGTGCATTGGCCATGCTAAATTGCTCATAGTGTCCAGAGATATGCAGGCTAGGTGGATTAGTCATGAGAAATGCAGTGTTATAGGATAGGGTGGGTGAGTCTGGGTGGGATGTTCTCTGGAGGGTCAGTGTGAACTTGATGGGCCAAATGGCCTGTTTTCACACTGTAGGGATTCTGTGAATATGGGAATATGGGAACAACTATTGACAGCATTGGAAACATTGCTGAGAGTTAGAAATGGGATTAGGAAAATTGAAAATTTTGCTGACAATATTGGATTTTCCTTAATTTTACCCACCTGGTTTTTCATGCTCCCTCTTTACTTTCCTAATTTCTTATTAAGTAACCTCCTGTGTTTTCTATAGACGTCTAGGACTTCTAGTGTTCTGAAACATTGATATCTACTATAATCTTCTTTTCTTCCCTTATCCAATCCTGTACATTCCTCAATATCAAACATTTTCTGCACTTGGTTCCACCCTTCTTCTTTACAGGAACATCTTGACCCTGCACCCTCTTAATCTCCTTTCTGAAAATCTCCCACTAATCTGATGTAGATTTTTCAGACAAGTAGCTGCTTTAAGTCTGATCCTGTCTTATCCCATTAAAGTTGGCCTTATGCCTACATAGAAACTTTATTTCTGGTTGATCTTTGTCCTTACCGTGACTTCTTAAATCTTACTGAGATATAGTCACCATTACTGAAATGCTCACCCCTGACACTTTTACAGCTTGCCTGGTTGCGTTCGTAAAATTATATCCAGTATCATCCCCTGTCTGTAGGACTTCCTATGTGCAGGCTGAGAAAGCTTTCCTGGACACACTTTAAGAACTTCACCCACACTAAGCCTTTCACACTTTGTCCATGCCAGTCAATACTGGGGACATTCAAAACACCTGTTATTACTCTTAACATTTCTCTGACATTTGCCTACGTTGCTGCCTTTCCATCCATCCCTGGCTGTTTGCAGGGCTATAGTACACTCCCAGCAATGTGATTGCCTCCTTTTGAGTTTTCAGCTCTATCCATATGGCCTCAATGGAGGAGCCTTCTCAGATGGTATCCCTCCTTCTGCAGTAATTGGCTCCTTGACTAATACTTGTGACATTGCCTCTCAGTCTTACAGCCCTCCCTTTCTCACCTGAAGATTCTATATCCTGGAGTATTGAGATGCCAGTTCTGTCCCTCCTGTCCTTCACAACCATATCTCAGTGATACCAATTATATCATATCCTCATGTTTTAATCACCACCCTCAACTTATCTGCCTTACTCACGAGACACTTTGTACTACAATGAATACCTTTCAGCCTTGCTGTGATCCTCTGAAACTTAACTCTATACTCTCTGCTTGACAGATACATTTAGTTTTACTTTTATATCTGTCTGCGCACCACTCCCTATTGCACGTCCACTACATATGCCATTCCCCTGTCAAATTAGTTTTAGCTCCCAGCAACCTCATGAGCAAGCATTCCACATGGATATTGATACTGTTGCAGATCAGATGCAGGTCTTGTACAGGTCCCACCTTCCCCAGAAATGGGCCCAGTCATAGAAAAATAGAAGATAGGAGCAGGAGGAGGCCATTTGACTCTTCGAGCCTGCTCCGCCATTCTTCATGATCATGGCTGATTGTCCTACTCAATAGCCTAATCCTGTTTTCTCCCCATAACCTTTGATCCCATTTGCCCCCAAGTGCTATATCTGGTCGCCTCTTGAATACATTCAATGTTTTGGCATCAACTACTTCCTGTGGTAATGAATTTCACAGGCTCACCACTCTTTGAGTGAAAAAATATCTCCTTATCTCCATCCTAAATCATCTACCCAGAATCCTCATACTGTGAACCCTAGTTCTGGACACACCCATTATTGGGATCATCGTCCCTGCATCTACCTTGTCTAGTCCTGTTAGAATTGTATAAGTTTCTATGAGATTACTCCTCATTCGTCTGAACTCCAGTGAAAACAATCCCGATCTAGTCAATCTCTCCTCATACATCAGACCTGCCATCCTCGAATCAGCCTGGTAAACCTTCGCTGCAGTCCCTCAACAGCAACAGCATCCTTCCTCAGAAAAGGAGACCAAAACTGCACACAATATTCCAGGTGTGGTCTCACCAAGGCCCTGTATAACTGCAACAACACATTCCTGTTCCTGCACTTGAAAGCTCCCGCCTGCTGCACCTGCATGCTTACCTTCTGTGACTGGTGCACAAGGAATCTAAAGTCCTCCCTCCCACTCCAACTTTTCAGCCACGCATTCATCTGTTCTGTCTGCGAACTTATACTCACTATCACATGGCAGCAGGAGTAATCCAGAGATTACAACTTTTGAGATAGAACATAGAACATAGAACAATACAGCACAGAACAGGCCCTTCGGCCCTCGATGTTGTGCCGACCTGTGAACTAATCTAAGCCCATCCCCCTACACTATCCCATCATCATCCATATGCTTATCCAAGGACTGTTTAAATGCCCCTAATGTTGCATTTTGATCTGTTATTTAGCTCCCTAGATTATTAATGATGTAGGACATCATCCATCTTTCTACCAATGTTGTTAGTCCCAATTTAATCCACAATGTCTGACTATTTACCCTTCCCTTCCAAATGCCCTGCAATGTTCGGAGACATTGTTAACCATGACCCCAGGGAGGCAACACACACTTTTTGAGTCACTTGTCTGTACCCCTCATTATTAGCTCTGCGACCACCATTGTTTTCCTCCTCTTTCTGCTCCCCACTTGTGTGTCCACGCTCTGGCTGCCTCCCCACTGGAGAAATCATCACTCTCACCCTTTTCCTACACTGGAAATCAGTGATATTTTGAGTGAGATACATTGTGGTGTGACTACCTGTCTGCCTCCCTCTGACTGATGGTCACCCATTTCCTCTGTGAGTGCACTTCCTTAAACTGCGAGATCCACAAACATGCTGTCTGTGCAGCTCCCACCTCACAAATGGCCTGCTGTGCCTCCAGTCGCCACTCAAGCCCCCAAACCAGCGATCAAGCTGATCACACCAGTGGCACTTCCTGTAGTTCTTTTTTAATTTCTAAAATATGAACAAAATATATCTTTATAAGGATATATAGTCACTAGGGCAGTTTGATTCTATACTATCTTTGCATATTGAGAGCAAACAAAAGCCCATGATCTATACAAGACCCATATATACATACATTTGAGGCACCAAGAGGGTCTGATAACTGAACCCCATTGTACTTCAGCAGAAAGGCCTCAGACAGTGGTCTTTCCCCACTGACAGTGCCTTAGCAGCAACTGCCCCAAGCTTTAGTGTGTCCCTTAGCACGTTGTCATGGACCTTGGAATGTGCCAGTCTGCAACACTCGGTCAAAGTCAACTCCTTGATCTGGAAGACCAACAACTTTTGGGCAGAGCAAAGAGTGTTTTTCACCAAATTGATTGTCTCCCAGGTGCTGTCAGTGTTTGTCTCGGTGGGCATCCCGGGAAACAGCCCATACAGCGCAGAGTCCTGCATCATGGAGCTGCTTGGGACGAACCTCAACAAAACCCACTGCATCCTTCTCCAGATTTCCTTGCAAAGGCACAATCCAGAAGGAGATGTGTGACAGTCTGTACCCCTGCAGCTGCTTCGAGGGCAGTGTGCATGACGCAGAGAGTCTGGGCGTACCAGGATCTTACAGGCAGGGCCCTTCTCACTACCAGCCAAGTGATGCCTTGGTGCTTGTTGGAAAGTTCTGGTGATGACGCATTCTGCCAAATGACTTTGACAATCTGTTCAGGGAACCACGTGACAGGATCCACCCTTTCCTTTTCCCTCAGGGTCTCAAGGATGCTACGAGCTGACCACTCCCTGAGGGACTTGTGATCAAAGGTATTTTTCTTTTCAAATTTCTCCATGAAGGACAGTTGATACAGAACGGTCTAACTACTTGCAGCGTTCCACAGCAGTGAGGCCAGTCCCATACTTCACAACACTGGGAACAGGTAGAACCTCAGTATGTAGTGACACTTGCTGTTTGTGTACCAAGGGTCTATGCACAGTTTGATGCAGATGTACACAAAGGTGGCCATCAGGATGAGGGCAGTGGTGGGTACATTCTCCCCCTCACCTTATCCAGAGTTTTGTTCATGGTGTCCCTGTGGACATGGTCCATCTTAGACCTCCAGATGAAATGGAAGATGGCGCAAGTGACTGCAACAGCGCAGGTCCGGGGAATGGGCCAGACCTGTATCATGTACATCAATAGAGAGAGTCCCTCACACCTGATAACCAACTTTTTATCCACAATTGAGAAGGAGCAGTGCTCCCAAAAGACCAGTTTGTGTTTCACCTCGGCAATAAGCTCCTTCCAAGGTTTTGTGCACACCCTGGCCCCTCCAAACCATATTCCTAGCCTCTTCAGGTAATCTGTCCTGACAGTGAAAGGGATAAAGGATCGATCAGCCTAGTTCCTAAAGAACATTGAAGAACAAGTTCTTGCCTTGATTTGTCTTGGCTCCTGGAACTAGTTGGAGATGCTCACGAATCTCTGCACTGACAACGGATCTGAGCAGAAAATGGCAACATCATCCACGTACAGGGAGGCCATAGACTGCAAGCCTTCACTGCCTGGAACAGTCACCCCCCCACCCCCCAACTCAGGCTTGCATCCTTCCAGATGGACTTGGCAAAAGGCTCTATACAACACCCAAACAAGATAGGAGAGAGTGGGCAGCCCTACCTGACTCCAGATCTGATTGGAAAACTTTCTGATTTTCATCCATTCATTGAGACTGCACTAACAATGTTGGTGTAGAGCAGTTGGATTCTATTGCAGATTCCTTCTGCAAAGCCCATTTTGGACAGCACGTCCTACATCTAGGTATGTGTTACCCTGTCACAGGACTTCTCCTGTTCCAGGTTGATGAGCCAGGCATCCACCCCTTCTCCTGCACATAAGTGATCGTATCCCTGAGAAGCGTGAGGCTCTCACAGATTGTCCTGCCCGGTACAGCACAGGTTTGGTCAGGGTGAATCACTGATCCCAGAACAGACCTGACCCTGTTGGTGATGACCTTAGACAGGATTTTTTAGTCTGCATTCAGTAGTGAAAATATTTGTCAATTTGTAATTTCTGTCCTCTTCCCCCTTCTGCTTGTAGATGAGGACAGTGATACATTTCCATGTGGATTCGCACATGCTGCCTGACAGAAGCAGACTGTTGTAAGAAGTTAAAAAGCAGGACCTCAAGGATCGTGATCTCCGGATTACTCCCAGTGCCACGTGCTAGTGAGGATAGAAATAGAAAGATAGGCCAGATGAATGTGTGGCTGAGGAGCTGGTGAGGTGGGCAGAGTTTTCAGTTCTTGGGTCATTGGGAACTCTTTTGGGGTAGAAGTGACCTGTACAAGAGGGACAGGTTGCATTTGAACTGGAGGGGTCTGATATCCTCATGGGAAGATTTGCTATTGTTACCTGGGAGGGTTTTAAACTAGTTTGTCAGAGGGGTGGGACTCTGAATAAGAGTGGGGCCGTTGAGAAATCAGGGGAAAATACATTAACCATCAAGAACAAATTTACTACTCAGGATATCTAGGGGCATAGTAAAGGGTGAGAAAAAACTTCTGGGTTAAAGTGCATTTATTTCAATGCACAAGGCCTGACTGGTAAGGCAGATGAGCTCCAGGCATGGATTGGCTTTGGGCCTGGGATATTATAGCCATAACAGAAACAGAGCTGAAAGAAGGGCAGGATTGACAGCTCAATGTTTCAGGATACAGAAGTACAAGTAAGTGAGGAGGGGGAGTAGACTTTTTGATAAGGGATGACATAACAACAGGCTTAGAGAAGGTATTCTTAAGAGGTCATCAAATGAGACCATATAGTTAGAACTTAGAAACGAGAAGGGGATGGTCTGTCTGTTGGGACTGTATTATAGACCCCCAAAAAGCTAGCGGCTACTAGTGAAGCAGACGTGTCGAGAGCTTGCAGATACCCTTAGGAATAATACAGTAGTATTCGTTGGAGGTTGCAACTGTATTGACTGGGCCACCCAGAGTGTAAAAGGCCCAGATGGGGTGGAATTTGTCAAAGGTGTCCAAGAAAGTGGGCGGCACAATGGCTCAGTGATTAGTACTGCTGCCTCACAGTACCAGGGACCCGGGTTCGATTCCATCCTTGAGCGACTGTCTGTGTGGAGTTTGCACATTCTCCCCGTGTCTGCATGGGTTTCCTCCGGGTGCTCCAGTTTCCTCCCACAGTTCAAAGATGTGCAGGCTAGGTGGATTGGCCATGCTAAATTGCCAGTAGTGTTCAGGGATGTGAGGATTAGGTGGGTTATAGGGGGATGGATCTGGGTGGGATGCTCTGAGGGTTGGTGTGGACTTGTTGGGGTGAAGGGCCTGTTTCAACACTGTAGGGATTCTACAAGAAAAGTTTCCTAAATCAATGTGTAGAGGGCCGTACTCAGGAGACTGCAACTCTGGACCTCCACTTAGGAAACGAGGTCAGGCAAGTGACTGAAGTGTCAGTCGGAGAGCACTTTGGATCCAGTGACCATAACTCCCTTAATTTTAACATAGTTATGGAAAAAGCTAGGACAGGTCCACTGGTTAAGGTGCAGAGCCAATTTTGGGGCCATTAGGCAGGATCCAGCAGAAATCAATTAGGTGAGTCTGTTTGAAGGAAAAGGAACGACTGACAAATGGGAGGCTTTTAAGAGTGAGATATCAAGAAGGTATGTCCCTGTTAGGGTGAAGGGAAAAGCTGGCAGATTTAGGCATCCTGGCCGACTAGGGATATTGAGGCTCTGGTCAGGAGAAAAAAGGAGGCTTACTTTGGGTTTAAACTATCAGGGTCAAATGAATCCCTAGATGACTATAAAAAGTATACGAACACACTTAAGAGGGAAATCAGAAGTGCAAAAAGAGGGTATGAGATGGATCTGGCAGTTAAGGTTAAAGATAATCCCAAGTGGTTCTGTAGCTATATTAAGAGTAAAAGGGTGGCTAGGGAGAGAATAGGACCCCTTAAAGATCAGTATGGCCACATGAGATAGGGAAGATTTTTAATGAATATTTCTCCTTGGTGTTTACTGAGGAGAGAGTCATAGATGCTAAGGAAATAAGGGAAAAAAAGTGGGGATGTTTTGGACAGCACACATCTTACCAGAGAGGAGGTGTTTGCAGCCTAAAAGTGCATTAAGATGGATAAATCACCTGGGCCCTCGGACATTATGGGAGGCTAGGGAAGAAATTACAGAGGCCCTTGCAGAGACTTTTGCTTCATCTTTAGCCACTGGTGAAGTTCCAAAAGACTGGAGGATGCCTAATGTTGTTCTATTATTTAAGAAAGGTAGTAAAGACAAGCCAGGGAGCTACAAGCCATTGAGCCTGACTTCAGTTGTAGGCAAATTATTGGAGAGAATACTGAGGGACAGGAGCAACCAGCATTCGGATAGTCAAGGTCTGATTAGGGATAGTCAGCATGGATTTGTGCGCAGGAAGTCATGTCTGAAAAATCTGTTAGAGTTTTTCAAAGAGGTAACCAAGAGGATAGATGAGGGTAGGTCAATGGATGTTGTCTATATGGACTTTAGTAAGGCCTTTCACAAGGTCCCGCACAGCAAACCAGTCATGAAGGTTAGGTTGCATGGGATCCAGAGAAAGCTAGTTAATTGGATTCAAATATGGCTCGATGGTAGGAAGCAGAGGGTGATGGCTGAAGGTTGTTTCTCAGACTGGAGGCCTGTGATTAGCGGTGTACCATAGGGGTCGGTGCTGAGACCTTTGTCATTTGTTATAAATGATCTGGATGTGAACATACAAGGCATGATTAATAAGTTTGCAGATGATAGAAAATTAGGAGGTATCATTGATAGCGAGGAAGGTTATCAAAAATTACAGCGGGGTCTTGATCAGATGGTGAAGTGGGCTGAGGATTGGCCAATGCAATTCAATACAGATAAGTGTGAGGTATTGCACTTTGGAAAGTCAAACCAAGGTAGGACTTATACAGTAAATGGTAAGGTCCCGCGGAGTGTTATGGAACAGAGGGACCTAGGAGTCTGAGTACATAGTTCTTTGAAAGTGGCGTCACATGCAGACAGAGTGGTGAAGAATGCATTTAGCATGCTGGCCTTCACCAGTCAAGGCATTGAGTGTAGGAGTTGGGACGTTATGTTACAGTTGTATAATTTGTTGGTGAGGTCGCATTTGGAGTATTGTGTACAGTTTTGGTCACCCTGTTAAAGGAAAGACATAGTTAAACTGGAAAGCGTGCAAAGAAGATTTACGAGGATGTTGCCAGGCATAGTAGGCCTGAGTTATAGGGAGAAGGTGGACAGGATAGGACTTTATTCCTTGGAATGTAGGAGAATGAGGGGTGACCTTATTGAGGTATATAAAATCATGAGGGGCATAGATAGGAGGAATGCATATAGCCTTTTTCCCAGGGATGGGGAATTGAAAACTCGAGGGGAAAGATTTAAGATGAGAGGGGATAAGTCGAAGAAGGACCTGAGGGGCAACTTCTTCATGCAGAGAGTGTTGCATATATGAAATGGGCTGCCAGCGAAAGCGTTTGAGGCAGGTACAATAGCAACATTTAAAAAACATTTGGGTAGGTACGTGGATGGGAAGGGTTTAGAGGGATATGGACCAAATGTGGGCAGTTGGAACTAGCTGAGTGGGCACCATGGTCAGCATGGACCATTGGGCTGAAGGGCCTGTTTCCATGCTGTATTACTGTCTGACTGTATGACCTCAAGCAGGTCCTGGCTGAGGTGCAGAAAACAACTCAGCCGGTCAGGTGTCACTTCTGGAAGTCTTATTCTTTTCTAAGGACTCGAGGGTCTTGGTCCGTTCATCCAGAGATAATGGCTGGTGCTTGGTACCCACAGTAATCCAGGAGGACTCTCATCATGAAGAAAGCCCAGTTGACCAGCATTCCTTCCTCCACCTTCTTCACAGTCACCCTGACTGTATTGCAGGGCCCTTGAGTTGGTGCATGGATACTCACAGAGGCTATAGCTCAAGTTGGCTAGTCACTGAAATGGCATTAGGCCAAAACCAGCACAAAGGTCCACCAGCTGTGGCTGAGTTCATCCAATGATCATCCAACTTCCAGTCGCACTTACAATCCAGCAATGATCTTGAGATCTTCTGATGATGACAATGATGGTGATGATGATGATGGGTTTCAGTCAGACTTGTCCTAGGAGAACCACCTTCCAGATTATGGTATCTCCTCTGCCAGGTAAATTCTTTTATTTCAAAAATATACTTTGTTCATAAAAAAAATCTCATTTTATATATACATTGTCACAAATGCTGTTCAAATAAACAAACAAAACATTGGACTTTATCTCTCTAAAAAACCAAAGGCCTCTCTTATCCATTCAGTACTAATATTTACATATATTTGAGACACTGGGAGAGTCCAATAACTGAACAGACCCCCATTTACCTTCAGCAGGAAGACCTGTCAGGTAAATATAGTCATCCATAATGCCAGGGGCATGTAAGATTTCCCACAAACTGTAAGGCAACACATGAGATCAAGCTCACCTGCCATACCTTTAACTACACTACATTTCACCAAAATTTATATCAAGTGGAAAATTATTAAGGTGTCTTTTACTATTAACTCCAACCTGAAGATTACTATAAACTAGAATTTTTTTTCACTTTGACTGACAAATCAGCTCCCTCTAGGAATTGAAACATAGCCCTTCATAGCATAACAACGAATCAACACCCAGCTCTCCTCTGATGTCACCTCTACAATTCCAGATGGAAATATGTTCCTCTCTCACACCGAGCTCTCCCCACTCTTTTTAAAATTGTTGGTCCTCCTCTTTTATGCCATCTTAGCTCCTCACTGTCTCAAAGACAGCCACATTTTGTAAACCATGTTGATCCACTTCATAGGTTTCAATTTGTTGATGCTCACATCTTTCACCAGGGTAGGGGAGTTCAAAACTAGAGGGCATAGGTTTAAGGTGAGAGGCGAAAAATTTAAAAGGGACCCAAGAGGCAACTTTTTCACATAGAGAGTGGTGCGTGTATGGAATGAGCCGCCAGAGGAGTGGTGGAGGCTGGTACAATTACACATTTAAAAGGTATCTGGATGGGTATATGAATAGGAAGGGTTTAGAAGATAAAGGCCAAATGCGGGTAAATGGGACGAGATTAATTTACGATATCTCGTCGGCATGGACGAGTTGGACCAAAGGTTCTATGCTGTACATGTCTTTGATTCTATGTCTGAACCCTGCCAGAAATGCCTTTGTCTCTGAGCAATTCAGTTGTGAACCTAAAGGCACTGTGTGATACTGCCACATCTGTGCCCATACTGATATGTCCCAGCTCTTTATAACTGTTGGAGGAAATTTTCACTGGGCTTCCCGGGTGGCAATAGACCTGAAAATTATAGTGAAATGTGACTGCATCATTTCCATTGATGGTTTAAATGCTGCTATCCTGAAAGCATTGTCTATTGGGCAAGTCCACCCCTGGTTCGAGTTGTGGATGTTGTTAATGTGTAGACTGAGTTCTTATGATATACACAAAGTCTCAATTACATGTTGGGAGGCAACTCAGAAACACGTTCATAAGGAAAATATTTTAGTGGGGCCAGGAGGCTGCTGCCAACTCCAGTTACCCCATAACCCTTGCAGATCCACCCTACAGCCAGATGAACCTCTGGATAATCTGATTCTTGTGTCTGCTCAACCCAATGAACCTGTTGACCAGGCTTCAGGCCAGCACCAGTGGACGGTATGCTGAGGAATTATGTTAGTCCGCCTCCTCATAGAATAACAATTTGTGTTCATGTAATTATTCTATGTGCAAAATTCTTCATAAATCAATATAAATATGTACAAGTACTTAACAAAAAGATAATAAATATATTTTTATCTTTCAGAGTGGGTGTCACTTTATGGTCCAGCATTTATTTCCCGTCCCTAGTTGCCTTTGAAAAGGTGGTGGAGCTGGCTTCTTGACCCACAGCAGTATATTTGCTGTAGGTAGATCCACAATGTCCATAGGGTGGAACTTGCAGTATTTTGACCCAGCCGACACTGAAGGGACACCTATATATCCTAATCAGGATGATGACTGCCTTGGAGGGGGAGCTTACAGGTGGTGCTGTTCCGATGTATCTGCCGTCCTTATCCTTCTGCACAGTAGTGGTTGTGGGTTTGGAAGATGCTGAACTGTTCAGTGGTTCAAAATCTGCAAGGAATGTCAATCACTACGATAAAAATTCAGGTTCTGATCTTACACATATGTCTGACACACTGTACTATGAGGAGATAATCCACTACAACTCTATAAACCCTGACAAAGTATTTTGAAGAACTGGAATGGAAAACAAAGTATTTCATTTTTGAGTCAGATTATTGATTGCACTGGAAAGTTAAGCTGTCCTGTTGGTTGGTTTCTAGAACTCCCTAGTGCTTTCTGTTTCCCAGAACTTGTCAACAGAAATATAGTCAAGAACAAAAGCGTCAGACTGTGCCAAAAAGACTGAAGATGTATTGGCAGATGGAGCATCTACCAATACACTCTGGGATTTATTTGATTGAAGAGCCTATCATTTTCACTTTTTCACTTCGAGTATTTAGAATATTCCTTGTTGCAAACTCTGCCCCAAGACAGGGTTAGATACAAAATAAAGCTCTTTCTACACTGTCGCCATCAAACCCTCCCAGCACAGGGTTAGATACAGAGTAAAGCTTTCTCTACAATTGATTTGCTGGGTGTAAACCAATATCCTGACTCTTGAATTGGGCCACTTCTGTGATAATCTCTTTAAATAGGAATATCTCTACACAAAGGGAGTAATTACCAGAGAGAAAATATTGAGTTCTGTCAAGTTTGCGTTCCACCATATTGTAGTCACATGATTAATTAAGATGGAGTTATTGATCAATCAGTGGCTATGAATTGACCAATAATTGTTCCAGATGTGGGAAATTATCAAGGGTGGATAGCCAGGATGACAGGGTTCAAAATTATTTCTTTCACCTACCACTCCACTCACCGCACCTTATATCTTCAGTTACTCATATCAAATCGTTATTTCCTGAAATAAATCTCTCCAATCTCTTTTTGAATCCATCAGTACCAAATGTTCCCACTGAGCCTGTTCCACAGACTATTGACTCACTCACTAAGACCTTTTCTCCACAGAACAATTTTGAATGTCCTCCTTTTCAACTCAAGATATGCAGTTAATTGTGCTGGTCTTGGACAAGGTGAGACAACAAGCCATAGTTGACAATATTTTGACCCTCCAGAATGTTAGAAATACCATCTTTCAGTCTGGTCTTTTCCAGTGACAACTGGATCTTTCTGGTTGTTCTCTTTATTCTTCCTAAAACTGCAATATTCTTGCTGTCCTGTAGCAATCAGAATTTGGGCAGGAATTTAATTGCAGTTGCATTGCTTGCCCCAATGTTTTTGAGCATATGTGCAAAAGCTTCAATCTATCTTTTCATCAAGCGCCAGAATTCCTTTGTTTCTCGTGCACATCATTTTGTTTCAATTCAATGAATATCAACTTCTGCAATGTATTTTGTCATTTTGCATTTCTCTACATTGAATTTCATCTGCCACTTACCCATTGAATGCCTAAAGCATTGTCAATGCTCACAGGGCTCACTGAGTGAAATAACTCCACACAGGTTAGTATCCCATCACCAAGTCACCCTTTATTTATACGTGGAGAGTCCTTGACACTGATCCAGCTCCCTCAGAGCCAGCTCTCAGAGTGAACAGGTTGCCTGACACTCCTGTATTTATCTGTCAGCCAGGTCTCCCTGATTGGACCAGATTAACAACCCCAATCAGGGAACTCATATTCTATGAGGTCCATCTGGCTGACCTTACTACAATCACTACACTACGCACTAGCCTGACCTCATTTAGAATATCGTAAAGGTTTTTGTCTCCTTATCTAAGGAAAGATGTACTGGCATGGAGGCAGTCCAGAGATAGTTCATTGTGTTGATCCTGAGAATAGAGAGATTTTCCTACTGATGAGAGTTTGAGTAGGTTGGATCTGACTGAAGTTTAGAAAATTGAGAGATAACGTTATTACGACAAAGACGATTTTTAGCGGTTTGACAAGCTAGATGCAGTTGTTTGTCCTTATTGCAAAGTCTGGGACCAGCAGTTATAATCTCAAAGCAAGGTATCATCCAGATAAGAGAGAGATGAGGGGGAAATTCCTTCTGTGACGGAGTAGTGAATCTGTGGATGATTCCACTATTGAGTCGTTAAATATATTCAAGGCTCAGATAAACGGATGTTTGATCAGTAATGGAATCAAAAGTTATGGGGGGATGTCGAGTAAGTGGAATTGAGGGTTTCAGATCAGCTATGGTCTCATTGGATGGTGAAGCAGACATGAGAGGTGAATGGCCTACTTCTGCTCCTACATCTTATGGTCTAATAGCGTGCCCTATTAGGAACAAATAGAGTGATATAGGCTGGGAGGCAAGACTGGAATACTTAACGACTACTTTGTATGTATGTGTACCAAGGAAGAGGAAGCTGACAAAATGGCTGTAAAAGTGGAGATGCTAGGGATAATGGGTGAAAATTGTTAGATGTAGAAAAAAGACTGTTATGCTTATAATAAATACACTACTTGGTCCAGATAAGTTGCACCACAGGTTCCTATAGAACATGGAGCTAGAGATATCGGAAGGGTTTGTCATTATCTTCCATATATGTGGTGGAGCTATTAGAAGATTAGAGAGTTGCAAATGTGAACCCTTATTTAACAAGGGTGCAAAGACATTCCAGATAACTGACAACAGGATCATCAGTTTAACATTAGTGGTAGGTAAGGTTTTAGAAACAATATTTAAGGAACAAATTGAACAGACAATTATCAAATTCAACTTAATTAAGGAGAGACAGTGCTGATTTGTAAAAGTCACGTTGTGTTTGACTAATCTAATTAATTTTTTGATGAAGTAATAATGAAGGTTGATGAAGTGAATGGAATTGACGTTTTCCATACAGATTGTAAGGCAGTGTTTGACAAAGTATCCCATAAAAGGCTGGTTACTAAAATTGAACCACATGGAATAGTAAGGTCATTGGAAACTTAGATGAACAACAATTGGCCTAAAGTCAGAAAACAACAGCGTTGAATTAAATTGCTTTTCAGACTAGATGATCATAGTCTGTGGTGCTCAGACCTCTGCTTATTTAAAACATATATAAATAACTTGGAGATTGGAAAGCAGAGTGAAATTTCATAATTTGCCAATAACACCAGAGTCGAAAGTGCATTGAAAGAATGCAAAGAATGTGCCTTGATTTTCAAAAAAAGCAGAACATATCGAGAGAGTGTTTATAAAGCCATGGAGTCATACAGCACAGAAACAGGCCCTTTGGCCCAACTTGTCCATGCCAACCAGGTTTCTTAAACTGAAGAAGGGTCTAGACCTGAAACATCAGCCTTCCTGCTCCTCTGACGCTGCTTGGCCTGCTGTGTTCATCCAGCTCTACACCTTGTTATCTCAGATTCTCCCACACTGGCAGTTCCTACTATCTCAGACATTCTGGTGTTCCCTCAATATTGCAAGGTAGTGTTCACATTGGTTTTTATGTTTTCAAACCATGGTTCCAACAATCAATCGTTAATTTGACTTTACTACAGAAATTCCATATGTATCTGAATGGACAGTAATAAATGTGATTGGTGATCAATGGTAAATGGTGGAATTTGAATAAATGGTAAAACTAAAATTTCAAATTACAACTTTCAAATTACAATTACATTTTTGCTTTTTATCTCATGTATATGCTAGGTCTCAATGACCTTACTGGTAAACTGTCAAAAAAAAGCTAGCAAAACGGATGGAGTTCTGGAAAAGTGTGTCCGGCTAGTCTCACATAAAGGTTCCAAAGTTCAAAACAATCCCAATGTTTTTATTCGTCCACTTTTTGAGGAATTCAGTGCGCAGACATAAACATAGACATGCCAACTATGACCTCTGATATTTTGCTTTATTGTCAGTTTCAGTTACATCCCCAGATACAGGTTATAGTGGCCCTTTTCAACCAAAATATAGAAATCATAGGCTTAGCCAAGCATTTCTGAGTCGACAAAAACTCACCCTGACAGCTGTTTCTCTTTAATTTTAAAGTATGACAATAATTTATTTTGAACACTTAATATTTCCTTGCACAAAAGTATAAAATAAATCCATCTGAAGGCAATAAATTATTACAAAAGCAGGACGGTAAATAGAGACTCAAGTCCTGATACTTCACAATTGAACTGATTCTTTCGTTAGTGTGATTGATCTCTAATAAATGCTTGTTGTTATTCAATGTGCTGTTTGTGTTTGCTTTGGAAATAACACTTGATCTTGATCTCAACAGAGATTGTTATATTTGGTTTGAAATGCTGTTGTTGAACTGATAAGAGGTTCTAAGTTTTAAAAGTAGGTAAATAAATGTGTAACTACAATTGAAATTCACTGTGTGAATGAACACATTTTTATCATTAAGTAACCACCATCAGAAGGAAGAAAAATCTTAAAATTGAGTCTGTTGACTTATGTTGAAAAAATACTTGTGACTAATCCATAGATCCCTGGAAGCTCTTATGCCAAATCAAGTTAATTCCTTTATTGTCTCTTAGCTGCCTGCTCAGGACTCGGCATATGAAATCCTTGTAGATTTTTATTCTCCTGTGGAAACAAAGGCTAATTATGCCACAGAAAGACATAATTTGGCCAACATGTTTCTACTCATGGAAAGAGAGCTCTTGATGGGATGATGAGGATACAGATGAAATGCTGGAATGGCAGTGGTCTTCTAAGGATGAGACTGATGATCAGGACATGGACAAGGTGGACCGTTCAAGAAAGCCTGAGGACACAGAAAGAACCCACTTCCAGGATGAATGTGCTGTGTTTGGATTTTGTTTAATTAATAATGATCCTGTAGAAAACCTGGCAAGCAGCCCCTGTTGAGTGCAAAACATATGTGGACCTTGTTTAACCTAATTTTTGATCTGTTGTGTAGCTGAAACAATGTCTCATTAACCATGTGATTGAACATTTGATATATTTGGGTAATCTCACCTAACCCTCTGCATGCGCTCATAACATGTCCCACTGACTATTGTGAAAAAGCAGCAGTCAGTGAGCCATGCACAAAGACATCACTTGGGGTTAGGGTTAGAAGCTTTTAAGGTATCCATCAGGATATCACATCTGAATGTATGTACTGAAGACCCTCATAATAGCTAGCAGGTTGAGATCAATACTGACCCTTCCATCACCAGTAATCTTTTGACATTTCAGAGTGCACATAGTTGTTATTTTATTCTAAAGTGCTTGAGTATTCAATAAGATGGCATTGACTCTGTGAAAAGTAGTGTCGTGTGCTGCTTTTTTCAGCAGACCAATACATTGGGGAAGGAGAGTGGACTCTGTACTGCCCATTGTACATCTTCCAGCCTTGCAAAGGTAAGACATAGGATGAAACTTTCCCTGCAGAAGTGAGTGGGATTTTCATTGATTCCATACTTTCATTCAGAAGGTGAGTGTAAGTGTGGAATAATTTATGCAGGCCAGACTCTACACATTCCCTGCACATAGTGTTTAGCCTCAGTGTAGTCCACATTAAAGTGCAACAATGTGACAGCAGTACTCAACATTGTAGTTCAAGGATCTGACATTTGAGGCTATCTGCAGTCGAGAACTCAGTTGCTTGGGAGAGATAAGCACTGCCTCCGCATTACAATGTCTTTCATCCTTAGACTACCTAAGAGTCAATCTAAATTGATTCAAAATTGTCTTGATGGTAGGAAGCAGAGGGTGATGGTTGAAGGTTGTTTCTCAGGCTGGAGGCCTGTGATTAGTGGTGTGCCACACAGATTGGTGCTGGGACCTCATAAATGATCTGAATGTGAATGTATCAGGCGTGATTAGTAAGTTTGTGGATGATTCAAAATTAGGATATATCATTGATAACGAAGAAGGTTATCAAAAATTACAGAGGGATCTTGATCAGATGGTGAAGTGGGCTGAGGATTGGCAAATGCAATTCAATACAGATAAGTGTGAGGTATTGCACTTTGGAAAGTCAAACCATGGTAGGACTTATACAGTAAATGGTAAGGTCCCGCGGAGTGTTATGGAACAGAGGGACCTAGGAGTCTGAGTACATAGTTCTTTGAAAGCAGTGTCACATGTAGACAGGGTGGTGAAGAAGGCATTTAGCATGCCGGCCTTCATCAGTCGAGGCATTGAGTGTAGGAGTTGGGACGTTATGTTACAGTTGTATAATGTGTTAGTGAGGTCGCGTTTGGGGTATTGTGTACAGTTTTGGTCACCCTGTTACAGGAAAGACATAGTTAAACTGGAAGGCGTGCAAAGAAGATTTACGAGGATGTTGCCAGGCATAGTAGGCCTGAGTTATAGGGAGAGGTTGGCCAGAATAGGACTATATTCCTTGGAACGGAGGAGAATGAGTGGTGACTTTATTGAGGTGTATAAAATTATGTGGGGCATAGGTAGGAGGAATGCATATAGTCTTTTTGCCAGGGATTTGGAATCGAAAACTAGAGAGCATAGATTTAAGATGTGAGGAGGTAGATTTAAGAAGGACCTGAGGGGCAACTTCTTCATGCAGAGAGAAAGTTGCAAGAGAAAGTATTTGAGGGAGGTACAATAGTAGCATTTAAAAAACATTTGGATAGGTACATGGATGGGAAGGGTTTAGAGGGATATGACCAAATGAGGGCAATTGAAACTAGCTGAGTGGGCACCATGGTCAGCATGGACCAGTTTGGGCCAAAGGGCCTGTTTCCATGCTGCATTACTCTGTGACTCTGTGACTTTAAGAGGCAGTTCATCTCAGACTTAATTAGGTTTGACTGTGGAAATGATACTGCAGCAAACATTTTATCAGCGCAGATTTACAAAGTGAAAGGTTATTTACAATGATATTTCATCTGTACCATCGATATGGACTCATTATGTTTTCGCTTTTCTCTCCCTCCCATGTTGTTTTGGGTGCAAACCCAAATTCTACATCTGGAGTGAAGGGAGCCTACTCTGTGGTTGACCCTGTTGACTTGGATGACTTGGATAATTGCTTCCTTGTGCCTTTAGGCTTAGAGAGCCCAGTCCTGAAGAGAGTCTCCCGCCTGAATACACGCTGGTACAGGATTTAGGATAACAGGCAGGGCAAGCTGAAGGAGCCAGGTAGTCAAGGACCATCCTTAGAAAAAGCTGCTGGGAGGCTTGCCTATTGCTCTTCCTTCCTATGGATGCTTGCGTGGCACCACTCTGTCCCTGAGAAACTCACAGAAGCATACAGTGCAGATGAGGCCCTCCGGCCCATCGAGGGTATGCTGCCAAAAATACACTACACCCTACTCTAGTGCCACTTCCCTGCACTAGGCTCATTGTCTCAAATGTTATGGCCCTTGAATTGCTCATCCAAGTATATTAAGAGGAATGGGCAATTTACAATTAATGCTGAGCACCTTTGGTTGGAGCAATGGAATGTAGATCCATGCACGTATCCAGCAGACACTAACAGTTCTGCTAGACCTGGCTCTCCAGGAATGTTGCCAAACTGCCCATAGAAACAGAGAAGTGCATGCATGCCAGAGACAGCATAATAAAGATAATGCTGGTAAATTCCTCCATTCTTCAGTCCAGTTGACTGAGTCTCTCTGTAAAACCTGCTTGGTGTTCCTGTGCCTTTCTCGGCAGGTTAACCAAGTCATTAAAGCGAATAACAGAGGCTCAGCATCTACCCTGGTTTGAGTAGGTTCATAGACGCTGATGGACCATGAGTGTCAGAGGCCTGGAGCATCTCTTCCTCCACTGGGTGCAGAAACATGCAATGTGCTCACTGGATGGTGGTCTTGAACTTAAGCTAGAAAGAGTTCCCACTGAGGTGAAACTGGTAGACGGTGTAGGTGAATGCCTTGCCAGTGCTTCCTCTCAAGGTCCGGTGGCTTTCTCCTCAGAGGTGAGGTGCCTGAAGTTTGCTGGCACTGGCCTCTTTTGGGCAGAGGATTGCTGGATGCTCTTTGTGCCTGCTAATGAAGGGGACTTAACCTTGCTGGTGATGGGATGGCAGCACTGCACAATGAAGCCTACTGGTATATTACCCATTCAGTTTTCTCTGTTCTCATATGAGTGGACTAATGGCTATGGCCAAATGGACCTTCTTCCACTCGTAGGGAATGAGGAGCCTGATTGCCCCTGTCCAACCATTGTTTACAACTTTGGACCTCTCAGCCCGATTGTATAATATTTTCCTGTGTAAGGACACAAACAGAGGTGGTGGGGATGGGGGGTGGGAGATTGACCATGATGGAAGTAGTTGCAAGAGCAATTATTGGTGATGCACGAGGAGAGCTAGTGAGGTGTCCCCAGTGACTGTGCTGGCAGCACAGAAGGTAGAAAGAATTAGTAGCTTAAGAGGACGAGGTGGATGAGAGCCGTGTAATTAACATGATGCACACAAGACTGAGGCTTGTAGTCCATCAGCCTGGTGCAATGTGTATCCAATGGCAGGGTTAGACTGAATGGTGATACTGTGAGAATGAAGTAACAGAGAGAAGATGGTGCACTTACCCTTGTGCAGAGCTTCTTACTATGCTGGTTGACATTCCTTTTTGCCTGGAATACAGCATTGGCTTAGGCTGCAATCTGTGTTAAGGCTGGCTGTGTCTGGTGGTGTGGCCTCCTATGGCAGTCTGCAGGGAAGATGGTTGCATTTTCTCCACCACCTACAATTCCCTGCCCATTAAGCAGTGAGCTCCTTGTCTGTCTTGTAGGCCGTGTATTTGTTGATACTGATCACGGTTTGAAGGGCAGTTCCTCTCTTGCAGCATCTGGACAGATATATAGCTGGCATTTAAATATTGCATCAGAGGTGTGTAAACCACAAAGTCCCAGCAGTCTCAAGTGCTTCCACCTCTCTGATTTACTGAGAAAGGTACTTAAGATCCATGTTGTATAATTCATAAATAATTAGTGAAGTCAAAGATTACTGAGCTATGGCTCTGGAACTTGGTAGAGTGGACGCCATGGAACTTACTTGAAAAATGAGAAAATTCTTATCCTTTGGACTTGTTCTTGTAGCCACAGTGTCTGGTCCAGCTAAACTTCTGTTCAGTTATAACCCCTGAGTATCGATAGTGGAGGTTTATTGTTGGTAATGCCATTGGATACTGAGGTGAGGTGAATAGATTCTTTCTTGTCAGAGATAACTATTGTCAGTTACTTGTGTAACCTGGATATTTAGATTACATATTTATGCTTATTATTCCATTAGCCCAAACATGAAGGTTGTCCAGGTCTTATGTAGGTACTACTCCAAGCAGTGGCAAATTGTACTAAACATTGTCCATTCTTCGGTGAACATCCCCTCTTCTAACCTTATGGTGTGGGAAAAATCATTGATGAAGCAGCTTTGGACGGTTAGACCTTGGACATTACTCCTGTAGTGATGTCCTAAGGTTCAGATGATTGATTTCCAGCGACCCATAATCATTTGTCTTCCTTTATGTAAGGAAATCGGAAATAAACACAGAGGATACTGGTGAAATTCAATGGGATTGGAAGCATTTGTGAAGACAGAAGCAGAGTTAACACTTTGAGTCAAAAAGAATAGTTTTTGGACTTGAAATTTTAACGTTTTATGTCTCCACAGATGCTGCTAGACCTGCTCAGTTTCACCAGTATTTTCTGTTTTTATCTTTATTCTGAGTATGGTTCCAGTCAGTTAAGAGTGCTTCCCATGATGTCAGTTTTACTTGGATAACTTGACACCATACTGGTGAATTGTTGCCTTTGTATCAAAGGCAATGACTCTCACTTAAGCTCTGGAATTCAGCTTTTTTACTCATGCTTGGACCAGATATAAGGAAGTCAAAAGCTGAGTGGCCCTGGAGAAGCCAAAATCAGTGTGAGAGTAAAAGTGTGCATGTTTCCTGAAAAGGTACTGAAGAGTCTCATTGAGTAAGTATCACTTAGTAGAACTGACATTTCAAGTTTTTGGTTTCCTGGTTTTTGTCTAGCAAGTCCTACAGGAGTGTGTAATTATTTTTAATCAACCTGTTTAAATGTGTTGTGACACACCTCTGAAGCAGATGGGACTTGAACCTGGGTCTCCAGGATCAGAGATAGAGACACTACCACCGCACCACAAAAGACCCTTTAGTATCACTTTGCTGATGATTATGAGCAGGCAGGGCAGTAATTGGTTGTATTGGATTTGCCCTGCCATTTGTGGACAGGTTGTGCTTGGGCAAAATGTTCTTGTGGTGCAGTGTAGTGTCCTTACTTCTGGACCGGGAGGCTTGGGTTCAATCCCATATTCTACAGATATCTGTCACAATGTGTCTGAACAGTTGATTAACAATACCTATACTTGGGCAGTTTTCCCATTTGATGGGTAAATGTCAGTATAGTGACTGTAATGATGCAGTCTGGCTAAGTGTACAGTTAGTAGTAGACCACAAGTCATCAACATTACAGAAGAATGTTGCCAGGGCCGATAGCCATTGTAGTACCTTTGGCTATTTCTTGATATCACATCCAGTGAATCAAGCCTAGTTGAAGATTGACACCTACTTGTTGCGAACCTGAAGAAGAGGCCAATGGAGATAATCTGGTCAACACAAGTGATTGAAGATAGTTATAAATAGTTCAGCTTTGTCATTTACACTGATGTCTCCATCATTGAAAAATGTGAATATTTGTAGAACCTGAGATAAAAGGTACTGCAGATGCTGGAGAATCCGAGATAACAAGCATGGGGCTGGATGAACACAGCAGGTCAAGCAGCATCATAGGAGCAGGAAAACTTGACGTTTCGGGCCTAAACCCTTCATCAGAAATGGGGGAGGGGAAGAGGGTTCTGAAATAAATAGGGAGAGAGGAGGAGGCGGATAGAGGATGGATAGAGGAGAGGATAGGTGGAGAGGAGGCAGACAAGTCGAAGAGGCGGGGATGGAGCCAGTAAAGGTGAGTGTAGGTAAGGGGGTAGGGAGGAGATAGGTCAGTCCAGGGAGGACGGACAGGTCAA
>JAHRHZ010000159.1:675644-691293 GCA_024137785.1 Ginglymostoma cirratum | reverse complement strand
CAATAATCTGAAATTCACCAAATGACATAACTACTGATGCCGCTTTTTCTAAAATGTTTACTTTAGCCAGTTAATCACTTTAGATGACCAAAATCTCAACTTCACCAAATGACCTAACTCCTGATGCTGCTGGGACTAAAATGTTTACTTCAGCCAGTTAATCACTTTAAATGACAAAAATCACAACTTTTCCAAATGACCTAAGTTTTAATGCTGCTTTGACGGATATGGTTATTTCAGTGAGTTCAGCACTTTCGATGACAAAAATATCAACTTCACCAAATGAATTAAGTTTATACCAGAGTAAGAACAGCGAACGCCTCCGCTGCAGAAACAACCGCCTCCATCACCGAAACCAACACCGTCATCGCCGTTGCCGCCGCCGCCGCCGCTCCGCCAACCGCCGACGCCGCTCCGCCCACCGCCGAAGCAGACACAACACCCGACGCAGATTTCTGATGAAGGGTTTAGGCCCGAAACGTCAAGTTTTCCTGCTCCTATGATGCTGCTTGACCTGCTGTGTTCATCCAGCCCCATGCTTGTTATCTCGGATTCTCCAGCATCTGCAGTACCTTTTATTTCTGTTGGAATATAATGTGGGAAAATGTAAAATTTTGCAGCTTGGAATGAAGAATGGAGTTGAATATTATTTAAATTGAGAAAAATTGCAGAAAGCTGCAGAACAGAGGGATTTGGGAGTCCTCATGCATAAGTCACAAAAAGATAGGATCCAAGTTCAACAAGTAATAGGGAAGATGAATGCAATGTCGGCCGTTATTTCAAAGGGAATGCAGTATAAACTTAGCAAACTCTTGTTAAAACTGTACAAGGCATTAATTAGACCTCGCCTAGAACACTGCGAACAGTTCTGTTTCCCTTATCTAAGGAAAGAAATACTGGCACTAGAGGCAGTTCAGAAAAGGTTCACTGGGATGATCCCTGCTGCAGAGTGATTTTATTTGGAGGAGTGGTAAAGTAGGTTGGACCTTGCAGTTTAGAAGAATGCGAGGTAATCTTATTGAAACATACAAGATTCTTTGGCAGGATAGATGCTAAGAAGCTGCTTCCCTTTGTGTGGGAGTCTAGGGCCGGGGGCATAATCTTAGAGTAAGGGGTCAGACAGTTATGACAGAGATGAGGAGGAATTTATTTTCTCAGTGGGGAACAAATTTGTAGAATCATTTACCAAAAAAGGGCTGTAGAAGCTGGCTCATTGAATATTTTCAAGGCTGAGATAAATAGATTTTTAGTCAGCAAGGGAATAAAGAGTTATGAAAAAACGCAGAAAAGTGCAGCTGAGGATTATCAGATCAGCCATGATCTCATTTAATGGTGGTGGAACTTTGATGGGCCAAATGGCCCATTTCTGCTCCTATGTCTTATGGTCTCACCATTCACAATCAGATATGGTAGGATTGCACAACTTTGATCTGATCCATTGCCTAGCTCCATCTATAGCAGCCTGTTTCCACTATTTAAATACACATGTATTCCCATTTTATATTTTCACCAGCTTGGTATTTCTTTTTCAGATATGCTTGTTGTTCCCCCAAGTATACTCTTCCATAATCTTCATTAAACCCAGGGTTGGCTCCCTGGCTTGATGGTAATTCAAGAAGAAGGGCTATGCCAAGCTGAATAAGGGGAGGTGTCAGCATACTGGTAATATCATTGGACTAGTTATCCAGAGACCCATGGTAATGTACTAGGGATATGAATTCAAATCCCACAACAGCAATTTGTGAAATTTGAGCTCACTAAAACTCTAAAACATAAATGGTAATCATGTAACCACGGCCGATTGTCATGAAAACCTGTCTGGTTTATCAGGACTGCATGTGACTAATGTAAATGTGGTTGACCTTTAACTCTGGAAAATTGGGAATCATAATAAATGCTGTCATAGCCAGTGATGCCCACATCACATGAACAAATAAGGAAAAAAATGATGTTTATGGATCATGGTGGAATACAATTCAGGTGATGGCTAGGTGTCATGGACATTCAGGTTGCTGCCAAACCTGGTTATATTTAGCCCTTTCAGAAGAATGGGAGTGTCAGAAACTTGAAAGAGCATGCCCTGAACATAAAGACTGTGACGATATGTACCTTTAAGAGAAATTTGTTCTTTCCTGTTTCTCTTGAAGAGACGTGTTGTAAACATGGTGTCACGGAAAGCAGAATAGCTTTAGTTTATTTTCAATTACACAAAATAAGCATGGGTGTGAAGAGTCAGTCTCATTCAGACCCCAGGTTTTAGTTTTTCTTTCAGTTATAGAAGATGGGGCTTTGGAGTTGAAGCTGCTACCCACAACTCTCTTTCTCTGCTGCTGCTGCAAAAGCTTGAGTTCTCTCTCTGCTGCTAGATTCATCCTTTTTGTTTCTTCTGCACTGGAGATTGTGATTTCTCTGCTGAGAAAAAATCTGTTTTGCTGAATTTGCAATTGCCACAGGTGTGTTTATGGATGTTGCTTTATTGGTACAGTTGATGAGTAGTAATCAAATTATATATTATTTTGTTAAATATTTCAATGAAGTTATGCCAATTTTTTTCTGTTGTATTTTAACTGTGGTGTGAGAACAAAGTGTGTTTTGCTTAAAACATAGTAGTTTGACCAATTGAATCACATCAGGAATGCAGCTCCTTACACTTGCCTTTAAATAAGTTAGACATTAGGGTCTAGGCTCTCTCCCTGATATGTTTTGAGGGAGTTTGGTTTACTCAGAGAGTAGTAAGGGTGTGGAATGCCCTGCCTGCTACAGTAGTAGACTCGCCAACTTTAAGGGCATTTAAATGGTCATTGGATAAACATATGGATGATAATGGAATAGTGTAGGTTAGATGGGCTTCAGATTGGTCTCACAGGTCGGCGCAACATTGAGGGCCAAAGGGCCTGTACTGCGCTGTAATGTTCTATGTTCTATGTTCTAAAAGACATTAAGGTGTGTCGATCGCCGCTACCAATACTGTCTTGGAGTGGTGTATCTGTGGTAAGTAGATTGATGGTAATAAGGTAAAGTTGTATTTTTTGCCAAGTGTAAAAATAAAATATTTGTAGGTGTTGGACGTCTGAAATTAGAAGAAAAGAGTTGAACTGGAATTCTGAAGAAGTCATGATTGACTCAAAACATTAACTCTATCCTTCGCTCCACGGATGCACCAGTTGAGATATTTCACTCCTTCCTACCAAAGTCAATAGCCTCACATTTTCTTACATGGTATTCCATCTGCCAAATGTTTGCCCACTCACTTAACTTCTCTGTATCCTTACTGTTAGAATAGCAAGCAGTTAGGCAGGTGATTTTGTTAAATGATTAATTAATCAACTGCTCAGGTGTGTTACAACACAACTCTGAAAGGTGGGACTTGAATTTAGGGCTTCTGGCTGAAAGGTAAGGACACTACCACTGGAATGGTGTATGAAAGCGGCTGTAAAGCCGAGTAGATAATTATATTTAGCCATCTAAAAGTGTCATGACTTCTGTTTCACCAACTGGCTTGGATCTGAATTAAAATTTGTTTTCTCCTCACATCTTCCTCTCCCAACTATATTTGTATTGACAGCAAATTTGGTCTCTTCATCCAAGACATTAATATACATTGCAAATAACTGACTTCCCAAAACTGATCTCTGTGGCCAGGATCTTCACAACATCTTAGCCACGCAATTCAGAACTTTAACACCTCGGCTGTGCTTTAAAGACTAACAGTACTTCTGTCTGACCTTACAGTTTGGCGCAGAAACAAAGCTAGGCAGCTTGACATGTTTGCCAAATGTGAAAAGTGTGAACATGTTGCTATGGAGCACAGTACTAAGTTAATATCATAGTTGCATCATGTTGCAGCTGCAGAAAACAGAAAATAAATTGCATACGCTACAAGCAGACACCCATGTCTCAATGTCCAAGGAGGAGTAATCTTTAGTCAAGTCAAGGGAGATAATGTTCAGCCAAGGAGTCCCAGCAAAGAAAGTCAAAGGCAACATCCACTATTAGTCCAGGAGACTGGGCACAGTCAGTTGGGGTGAGAAGCTGAATATCAGGGACCACACCAGCCATCTTGGCTCTTTCTGCCCTAGTGTGAGCTGTTTTCTCCTACAATGTAAAGGAAAGTGGGTGGCAAAGCTGTTAGTGTTGGTGCAAGTGACAGAATCATGATGAGCTGTCCCAAATCAGTGAGTAGGAGGCACAGAGGCTATGCAGTTTAGTGGTGTGGAGGGTTTGGGTTGGGTGAGAGCGAGTGAGGGTAGATGTTGCATACAATAATGAGAGTGGTAAAGCATGAGCCTTGGTGAAAGATGTGTGTGGTATCAAAGGTAGAGTGAGTGTGAAGCAGCAGCAGGAAGATGAGAGCACTTAACCTGCTGGAGTGGACCAAGTCATTGACACTCCTGTGGCATTGCTGCACGTTCTTTTGAATGGTTGTGAGCTAGGTGACAGTCTTGGAACAGGCTGGCAGGGTCTAATGTTTTGACTTTCTCTGGTTGTATGGGGAAGAGGACAGTCCACATCTGCATCACTCCATCCACCAGGATCTCTCAGTCTGTACAGCACCAATTTCCTCTTAACTGCCACGTCCAGGGCAAATGTCACAATTGGACTGGCAGCTTTTGCCTGGATGCACAACAGCATTTTAAAGATGGCGTCAGCGGTGCCAGGGATATTCCAGCAAAAGCAAGTATTTCCAGCTATGACAAGTGGGAGAATTGGGCTAACATCGGTCAAGAAGAGTGCTACAGGGGCATGGTAGGCAAATTTGGGAAGATCAGAAAAGAAATCTTGCTAGGCCTTGTGGAGCGAACCCTTCATGAAGTTCGACAAAAATGACACTTCGCCAAAATATGGGGAAGTACATCCTCTCCCTCTTTCAAAATGGCAATTACACCATTAAAAACTTGCAGAAAATGGCCTAACTTTCTTTTAACACAAAGAACTGATGTTACAGCTGTCAAAACTATCTCAACAATGAGTCAATATATTTAACTTCCTCTTCTATAGTCAAATTATAAAGCTATAGTTTGATTGCTTTAAGGAAGGAAATTTGTTGTCCTTACCAAGTCTGGACAATATGTGACACAGACCTACAACGGTGTGGTTGACACTGATCTGCCTTCTGAAATGACCAAGCAAACTCACTTCAAGGGCAGTTGGGGATGGGCAACAAAAGGCAGCCTTGGCAGTGACACTCACAGCACATGAAAGAATAAAGAAAAAATTATAGGTCTTAGTTTTTTTTTGTTTCAATGCGGTGGTATATCTAAAGGTTTCGAAGAGATACAGTTAGATCAGAGAAATTCTAAACCAGCATTGAACAGCTCGTAATGCTAATAGCCATGGACCTTGCGCCAAGCAAGTTCACACTTAAGTTTACTGCAGCAGTAACTGATACTTTCTTTCATTGCAATGTAGGAAAGCTAATCCTGTAGAAACTATAAATTTGTCATGGATTATGTTCAATTGTCCATTTACTGTTATAATGGATTTATCAATTTTCACAAACAATCGTTGGTTTCTGTCCTTAAAGATGCTGACTGATTGGTGTATTTATCCAATGCATTTCTACTTTTCATTGAGACTTCCAGCATTTTGCAGTTTTTATTCTTATGTGCTGCATTCAATCCACTTGACAATTTATAGCCCAAGCAATGGTTTTATAGGTCTATATTTCAGTGTCTGGTAAAGATCATATAAGCCTTGTGATATTCCAGCAAGTCAAAATACACTTAGAAGGATTTTATGTTCTTCATTTAACTCACTACTGATTACATTGACATCAGGCAAGTAAATGCACACTCTGGGTTATGAAGAAGTGAAGCCTTGACTAGACATTGAGCACACTCATAAAATGCATGCTCTAAATCACAGGAAGTGAATAGTAGAATCAGATAGTAATAGTTAAGAGAGTGATTAATTCTTGAAACAGGTTGTCTAGGCAGACCAAGGGATCCATTGTTATTAAAGGAGTCAATGAGTAATGTGATTGTGTGTAAAGTGACTTTGGATCCATGATTCTCTAAGCTCTCCACCACTAGGGCTTTCCTCATCCCCTGTGTGGATCACCTGTAGACTGGTTTGATCACTACAAACAATCAGCTACTCCATTGTCATTCTATCATGTGTAAAGCAGGATGGTAGGAGATCGCCTAGATGGATCTTGGTTTTTTTTTCATCTTGCGTTTGCTCTGTTCCTATAACAACAACTCATTGTGTAAAACAAACTCTCATTTCCTCTCTGGTTCTTTTGTTGATTACCATAAATCTGTGCCCATTGATTACTGCACCTTCTGCTAGTGGACAAGGTTTCTCTCCGTATCTTCTAGCAATGCACCCTACAATTTTAACCTCCATTCAACCTTCAGTGCCCTAAAGAAAATAAATCCAGTTTCCCCATTCTCGTCACAACACCTGAAGTCCCTCGTTCATGACATCATTCTTATAATTCTCCTTTGCTCCCTTCCAAGGCCTTGATATGCTTTCTAATGTGTGTTGCCCAAAACTGAACACCAGTTGTAGATTTATAAGGTTTGACTGATCTAATACTCTTAATATATTTGTCTGTAATCGTCTCACTAAGGGTGAAAAGAGGAAAAGCTTTTAGGTTTATCTTTAAAATGACATATTATTGTGGCTCAACACTAGATGCTTCATAATCCACTTGGCTAGACAGCTTAATGCAGAAATGATGTGGTACCTGCTAGTTCTGGCATAGTCTCACTGCTAGATTGGTCAGTTTGTTGAAACAGATCATCCTGTTTGGTGATGCGTCTTGGAATGGTTCTCAGAAAGAATAGGATTCATTACTGGAGAGTGTAGTGCAGGTTACATAGTAAACTTGAGCTGGCTACACACTTGCCTCTAGTTCCAAATCTTTTCTTTGGCCATCAATAGTAAGACTGTTTTGCTCACCAGTTCACTAAAGGAACACTTGGCCACTGTTACCAATTTGTTTAAAGGTTTATTATTTAGCAAATTCCAAAGTTAGAATGTCTACAACATATTGGAAGAAGCTGAGCTTCAAATTTCTTCCAGATGTTTAGGTGCTACGTGATACTTTAACAATAACCTGGGAAGGCTTCTGTCTGAAGAACGTCTTGTGCTGTTCCGCTGGAGTATTAGTATCTCTCACAGTTCGAATAAGAATGTAATTAAATCATGAAATCAATCCATGGGGTGCAATGTGTTTTCAATTAATTAAGAAAACATTTAAACTAGTTTCTAAAGATCACCACCTGATATAATATGTTTCCTTTGAGTCGTATTTTCTAGAACAGCTTGTCCTGGAGTGCTGCCTTTTCTAATCAAAATTGCTTTGAAAATTCCTTAAGGAGCTATTTTTGACAACATACTTCAACAGAACCAAATATTGTTGACAATTTAGCACTAGTGTGCTGCTGCTAAAGGGAAGAATCAGCCAGACCAGATTCAGTATTCCCGAATTTAGCAATTGAAGGAAAAGGACAGATAGACCCAAGATTCTATGGACTGATTGGCCACTGAGCAAACTAGACTCACAGCCTGCTAGTAGCCTTCAGCACTGACTATAATTTTCACAATCAGTGAGATGGCACCAGGGACAGTATTCCAGGTTTCTATTACCCCTTTGTGTGCAGAATTTTCTGACATAAGTCCTGAATGGTCAAGTTGTAATTCCAAATCTCTATTAAATTATAATTTATAGACTGACAAAATGATTGATATCAGTACAAAAGAATAAGGGCCTTTGATCTGAGTGTCCCCAGCAAAAGTAATACCTTTTCAAATCCACCGTATCAATGTCCTTGGGGTCACCATTGATCAGAAGCTAAACTAAACTAGCTATATGAATACAGAGGCTACAATACCAGGTCAGAGGCCATGAACCCTGCAAAGCCTGTCCCCCATCTAAAAGGAGTGTGATGGAATTCCTCCCATAAGCCTGGATGTTGAAGCTCTAACAACACTCATGAAACTTGACAGCATCCAGGACAAAGCAGCCTGCTTGATTGGTACTACCTCCACAGATGTTCACTTCATCCACCACCAACGCAAGTGTATGCCATCTACAAATGCACTGCAGATTATTTTTATTCATTCATGGGATGTGAGTATTGCTGGCAGGACCAGATTAATTGCCCATCCAAGTTGTCTTTGAGAAGGTGTTAGTGCACTGCCTTCTTGAACTGATGCAGTCCATTATAAGTATACCTACAATGCTGTTAAAGATGAAGTTTCAGGATTTTGACTCAGCGACAATGAAGGAACAGTCCTGCAAAGTCTTCCTTGCTAACAAGTGGCATGACAATTGGGAGAGCTGTCTCACAGACTAATCAAGTGGCAGCCTAACATAGTCATCCTCATGTAGTCATACCTTATACACAATGTCCCAGTCACCACCATCACCATCTCTAGGTATGCCCTGTCTTCCAAGGAGGATAGACATAGCAGAGCTAGTGGCACTGGCATGTACAGTCGGAATGGAGGTGCCCTGGGAGTTCTCAACATGGCATCTGGAGCCAGCAAAGACTCATGGCATTCAATTAAATAGGTACATAATTGTTTGAAGTTTGCATCACATATAGACAGAGTGGTTAAAAAGACATTTAGCACGCTTGCTTCCATTGGTCAGTCCTTTTGAGTATAGGATTTGGGAAGTCATGTTGAGGTTGTACAGCACATAGGTGAGGTGTCCTCTGGAGTACTCTGTCCAGTTCTGGTTCCCCTGTTATTGGAAGGACATTATTTAGCTAGAGAGGTTCAGAAGAGATTTACCAGGATATTGCTAGGCATGGAAGGGTTGAGTTACAAAGAAAGGCTGGATAGGCTGGAACTTCTTTCAATGGAGTGTAGGCGGTTGCGAGGTGACCTTATAGAGGTTACAACATTTAAGAGATACTTAGATAAGTACATGAATAGGAAAAGTCTGGAGGGATATGTGCCAGGAGCAGGGAGCTGGGACTAGTTTAGTTTGGGTTTGTGTTTGGACCAAAGGGCCTCTTTCAGCACTGTATGACACTGTGACTCTATGAGCAAGGAAGCCTCCTGCTGATTACCACTCACTGCCTGCCCCTTGGTTAAAGAATCTGTCCACCTGAAAATTAAATATTCTTTGGAGGAAGCACTGAGGGTGAGAAGGGCACAGAATATATCTGGGTGGGGTCTTCAATGCCCACCACCACGAGTGACTAGGCAGCACCACTACTGACTGAGCTGGTTGACTGGGTCTGTGGTGTAATGAGGTAACCAAAAAGAGAAAACATGACCTGATCCACCCCAATCTACCTGCTGCAGATTCATCTGTCCATGATAGTATTGACAAAAGTGACCACTGCAAAGTCCTGTGGAGACAAAGTCCCACCTTCACATATTGTGTGGCACTGTCATTGTGCTAAATGGAATAAATTTCAAACAGATCTGGCAACTCAAGACTGGGCATCTTTGAAGCACTGTGGGTCATCAGCAGCGGCAGAATTGTATAAAATTACTATCTGTAACCTTATGGCCTGACATATCCCCCACTCGACCATTACCATCAAGTCAGGGGACCAATGTTCTTCAGTGAAGACTGCAGGAGGGGATTCCAGAAGCAGCTCAAAGAATACCTAAAAATGGAATTTTAACCCGGCGAAGCCGCAAAACAGGACTATTTACCTGCTGAATAGTATAAGCAGTAAGTGGTAGACAGAACCAAGCAATTCCACAACCAATGGATCAGCTCTAAGCTCTACAGTCCTGCCAGATCCAGTACTGAATTAAACAACTCACTGGAGGAGGAAGCTCCAGAAATATCTCCATCCGCAATGATGGGGGAGCTCAGCACATCAGTGCAAAACACAAGACTGACGCATTCGCAGCAACCTTCAGCCAGAAAAGCCGTTGGATGACCCATCTGGCCTCCTCCGCAGGTCACTATCATTACGGATACCAGTCTTCAACCAATTTGATCAACTCCCCATGATATCAAGAATTATCTGGAGGCACTGCATACTGAAAAGTCTATGGGCCCTGACGGCATTCCAGTAATAGTCCAGACGATGAGTGCTCGAGAACTTGCAGCATCCCTTGCCAAACTGTTCCAGTATGGCTAATACACTGGTATCTATTTGATAATGTGGAAAATTGCCCAGATATATTCAGTACACAAAATACAAGACAAACTCAACTCGGCCAATTATTGCCCTATCAGTCCACTCTTGATCATCACCAAAATGATAATTAAGCACTTGCTTAACAATAATCTGCTGATAGTTGCTCAATTAGGATTCAACAGGATCACTGAGCTCCTGACCTCATTACAGTCTTAGCTCAAGTATGGACAAAAGAGCAGAATTCCAAGGGTATGCGTGATTGCCCTTGACATCAAGGCCACATTTGATCGAGTGTGGCTTAAGGAGCCCTAACAAAACTAAAGTCAATGGGAATCATAGGGAAAACTCTCTGCTGGTTGGAGTCATACTTAGCACAAAAGAAGGTGGCTGTGGTTATTGGAGGTCACTCATCCCTGCTCCAGGACATCTTTGAAAGAGTTCCTCGGGGTACTGTGATAGGCCCAACCAACTTCAGCTGTTTCAACAATGACTTTCCCTCCATCATATGGTGACAAGTGGGGATATTCACTGATGATTGCACACTGTTTGCCACCATTCACAACTCCTCAGATATTGAAGCAGTCCATGTTTGATTCTGAGAGATGGTATTTATGATAATTTGAAAAAGAACAGTTTGATTCGAAAGAATCAGCATGGCTTTGTGAGGGGCAGGTCATGCCTCACAAGCCGTATTGAATTTTTTGAGGATGTGACAAAATACATCGATGAAGGTAGAGCAGTGGATGTGGTGTATATGGATTTTAGCAAGGCATTTGATAAGGTTCCACATGGTAGACTCATTCAGAAAGTAAGAAGGCATGGGATCCAGGGAAATTTGGCTGTCTGGATACAGAATTGGCTGTCCAATAGAAGACAGAGGGTGGTAGTAGATGGAAAGTATTCAGCCTGGAGCTTGGTGACTAGTGGTGTTCTGCTGGGATCTGTTCTGGGACCACTGCTCTTTGTGATCTTTATAAATGACTTGGATGAGGAAGTGGAAGGGTGGGTTAGTAAGTTTGCTGATGACACAACGGTTGGTGGATTTGTGGTTAGTTGTGGAGGGCTGTTGTAGGTTGCATCGGGACATTGACAGGATGCAGAGCTGGGCAAAGAAGTGGCAGATGGAATTCAATCCAGAAAAGTGTGAAGTAGTTCATTTTGGAAGGTCGAATTTGAATGCAGGATACAGGGTTAATGGCAGGATTCTTGGCAGTGTGGAGGAACAAAGGGATCTTGGGGGATAAAGATCCCTCAACGTTGTTTCCATTATACCCCAGTGATTAATAAAATGCAGTTTAGTTTTGGTTGTCAAAAAGAATTGAAAGCAAGTTCACAAAATCAACTGAGAAGATGTGTGTACTTGTATTTCTGGCTGGGTGAGCAGCATATTCTTTTCCCAGTTTTCTGAACTCTGATTATTGCTGAGGTGTAGTATTGGCAGTGATTATGACGGCCAAGTTTTGCACTATCAGTGTGCTGTGATCACTTAACCTGGATGTTTCCTGGTTGTAAATTTCAACATCTCATCATAATTGAATAAAATTTGCCCACGAATCATTTGTTCAATGTTGAACAGCATATTAATTAGAATTTTAAACAGAATTCTGAGTTGAATTCAAGGAAAAGGATTTTTAGCGTTCAATAATTCTTAAGTCATTTCCACAGTATCTAAGTGATTTAGTAATTAAAATCTCAGGTTCTCATCAAGCCAGTCTCTTATTTGTGTTCACTATTAATTTAAATGCTCCTTTTTGACAGACAAAATACACTTATTGTTCCTAGTAATGCAGTATTTATTCCACATTCCTCTTCTGCATTTTGTAAAGTTATTTTGAGACTATTGGGATAAGAAACCTCTTCTTGGGAAAATTGAATCTATCTTGAAAGGAATATTGTTGAATTCAGTTTAATTTCTACATGCTGAGTTGCATGTCTGTTTAAAATCCTTATGGGCATTAATCAATTTGTTTTAATTTTACTTTTCATTTGGCAGTCATTTAAGTTTTTGATAGTTTTTCATACAGTAAGAAAGGAATGTAAAAGAAACAGCACCGTATTTGCATTCCCTATCTTTCAAGTTGATAGGGTTGTAAAGAAGGCTTATGGTGTGTTGGCTTTCATTGGCAGGGGAATTGAGTTTAAGAGCCGTGAGGTTATGCTGCAGCTCTATAAAACTCTGGTTAGACTACACTTGGAATATTATGTTCAGTTCTGGTCACCTCATTATAGGAAAGATGTGGAAGCTTTAGAGAGGGTGCAGAGAAGATTTACGAGGATGCTGCCTGGACTGGAGGGCAGTCTTATGAGGAAAGGTTGAGGGAACTGGGGTTTTTTCATTGGAGCGAAGAAGGATGAGAGGTGACTTGATACAGGTGCACAAGATGATGAGAGGCATAGATCGAATGGATAGCTACAGACTTTTCCCCAGGGCGGAAATGACTATTACCAGGGGCATAATTTTATGGTGATTGGAGGAAGGTACAGGGGAGATGACAGAGGTAGGTTCTTCACACAGAGAGTGGCGGGCATGTGGAATGCGCTGCCGGCAGTGGTAGTGGAGTCAGATACTTTAGAGCCTTTTAAGCGACTCTTGGATAGGCACATGGAGGCTAGTAAAATGTAGGGTATGCAGAATAGTTTGATCTTAGTAGGATAATAAGTCGGCACAACATCGTGGGCAGAAGGGCCTGTACTGTTCTATGTTCTATGTTAAATGCATCAAGACCTGGATTGTCCGGGGGGTGTGAGGGGGGGCAATGGCCTGATGGTATTATCGCTGGACTGTTAACCCAGAGACCCAGATAATATTCTGGGGACCCAGGTTCGAATCCTGCCCATGGCAAATGGTGGAATTTGAATTCAATAAATATCTGGAATTAAGAGTCTAATGACGACCATGATTCCATTGTCGATTGTCGGGAAAAATCCATCTGGTTCACTAATGTCGTTTAGGGAAGGAAACTGCCATCCTTACCTGGTCTGACTTATGTGTGACTGCAGACCCACAGCAATGTGTTTGACTTTGAACTGCCCTCTGGGCAATTAGGGATGGGCCATAAATGCTGCCCTAGCCAGCAATGCTCTCATGCCGTGAATGAACAAAGAAAAAAAACAAAATACTGCGAATGTTGGAAATCTGAAACAAACACAGAAAACAAGGAAGAAACTCAGGATGTCTGGCAGTATCAGTGGAGACAGAAACAGAATTAATGTTTCAAGTCCAGTATGACTGTTCTGCAAAGCTGGAAAATATCCATTCTTGAGCTGACAAGTGTCAAATAACATTCGCAACCACACAAGTGCCAGCTTATGACCATCTTCAATGAAAGAGAATCTAACCATCAGCCCTTAACATCAATGACATTACCATCATTGAATCCCCACTATCATCCTGGGGGTTACCATTGACCAGAACTGTACTAGAATGGCCATATAAATGGAGCCTTGGTGAATTTCTGCAGTCATCTTGTAGATGGTACACAAACAACAGCAATAATCCTTCCAAATTGAAGACCTGTACCATCTGGGAGGACAAGAGCAAAAGTTGCATGGCAATGTCACCATTCCAAGATGCATTCTACACCACTCACCATCCTGATGTGGAAATATATAGTTGTTCCTTCAGTGTCCCTGAGTGCACTGGTGTTCCCATATATTTGCTGCCTTTGTCTTTCTAGATGGTAGTCGTTACGGGTGCTGTCTAGGGCGCCTTGATGAATTTCTGCAGTGCATCTTGGAACTCCCTCTCTAACAGCATTGTTGGGTTACCCACAGCAAATGAACTGCAGCAATTCAAGAAAGCAGCTCAACACCACGTTCTCAAGAGCAACTAGGGATGGACAATAATGCCTTCCTAGCCAGAATATTAAACAAAATTCTTTAATCACCTTAAATACATTAATTAAATAACTCCTTAATCTTCTAAGCTCAAGGATATAAAAGCTTAGTCGAGGCAACTTGCATTCGTAATTTAACTGTTTAAGACCTGTAATCATGTCAGTGAATGTGTTGTACCAGTACAAGCAAATATATTGGTGCAGTGCCCAAAACTGCAGTTACATCAGACGCATTCTAACAAAAAATAAGAAAGTGGCAGATTTGTTGAATAATTA
This sequence comes from Ginglymostoma cirratum, assembly GCA_024137785.1. Lineage (NCBI taxonomy): Eukaryota > Metazoa > Chordata > Chondrichthyes > Orectolobiformes > Ginglymostomatidae > Ginglymostoma > Ginglymostoma cirratum. The sequence goes on along the minus strand of JAHRHZ010000159.1, from coordinate 677,117 downwards.
GTCATCACGAGAGAGAAATAGGATACCTGGCATTTCAGGGAAATGAATAATGAACTGGAATTCACTAAAGCTAAAGAAAGCAAGAAAACAGTATTATAAAAAAAAGCCAAAGATTAAATCCACAGGATCTGATGGTTTCCGCCCCTGGGTTTTGAAAGAATTAGGTCAGGAAATTGCAGGTGCTTCAGCCAAAATCCTCCAACCCTCTTGATTCAGGAACTGTCCCTTTAGATTGGAAAATTATAAATGTAATTCTAGTATTTAAAAAAGGCGAGAGAAATCAGGAAATTATAAACCTGATAGCCTACCATCTGTTGTGGAGAAGTTATTGAAATCCATAAGTAAGGAAATTAAGGTAATGGGGAGAGGGATTATAGGTAGTGGGTTAAAGTTGTGTATAGGTACTTTTAAAGGTGATTGATAAATTACCACTTATTAGAAAAATTGACGCCCATGGGATTAAAGGGGCAATAGCAGCATACATATGATTTTCTAAAAAAACCTTTATTTATCCGTTCATGGATTGTGAGCGTCACTAGCTTGGTCAGTACTTATTTCTTACCCCTATTTGATACTGAGCAACAGTGCATTTGATGCAAGTACACCCACAGTGCAATTAGGAAGGGAAATCCAGGAATTTGACCCAGCGACACTGAAGGACCAGTGATATATTTCCAAGTCAGCATAGTGAGTGACCCAACTTTGATCACTGCAGAACCTCACTGAACACAGGCTTCTCCTCACCCTTGATCATAGAACATAGAACAATACAGTGCAGAACAGGCCCTTCGGCCCTCGACTTTGCGCTGCCCTGTGAACTAATCTAAGCCCATCCCCCTACACTATCCCATCATCATCCATATGCTTATCCAAGGACTGTTTAAATGCCCCTAATGTGGCTGAGTTAACGACATTGGCAGGCAGGGCATTCCACGCCCTTACCACTCTCTGAGTAAAGAACCTGCCTCTGACATCTGTCTTAAATCTATCACCCCTCAATTTGCAGCTACGCCCCCTCGTACTAGCCGACGTCATCATCCTGGGAAAAAGACTCTCACTGTCCACCCTATCTAATCCTCTGATCATTTTGTAGGTCTCTATTAAATCCCCTCTTAGCCTTCTTCTCTCCAATGAGAACAGACCCAAGTCCCTCAGCCTTTCCTCATAAGACCTTCGCTCCAGACCAGGCAACATCCTGGTAAATCTCCTCTGCACCTTTTCCAATGCTTCCACATCCTTCCTGTAATGGGGCGACCAAAACTGTATGCAATATTCCAAGTGAGGCCGCACTAGTGTTTTGTACAGTTGCAGCATGACATCACGGCTCCGGAACTCAATCCCTCTACCAATGAAACCTAACACACCGTATGCCTTCTTAACAGCACTATCAACCTGGGTGGCAACTTTCAGGGATCTATGTACCTGGACACCAAGATCCCTCTGCACATCCACACTACCAAGAATCTTTCCATT